>VXBL01001816.1:24452-43515 GCA_013400195.1 Aramus guarauna
TTTTTTTTGCTTTTTTTTTTTTTTTTTTTTTTTTTAACTTTTTACGTAGAAGATGTCTGTGAGGCATACAAGCCTTGGAGAAGGCTGCCAGATCTTGTGGGCACCAGCAGGATACATCCATATACGTGTTGGGTTACTTCTGTTGATTTCGTTCTGTGTAATTTTACTAAAACATAGCAATTCATAATATATTTAAAAGTATAAACACCACAAGCTGTATCCCAAATTAGAATTAATTCTATGGCATACAGACCTCCGCATGTCCCTGCTAGATATAGGAAAGAGAGTGGAACAGGACTGTTGAACCAACTGTTGTTAGTAAAAATGCAAGAAAATGTGTACTGTTGTTAAGAAAAGACATAATTACACATTAATCTGCATTTCCACATAGCTCTAGTGATGTTAACTTGGTGTCCCGCCACCCATTCATTCTTGGATGGGTACAAAGCATATGGGGCAAGAGAAGCAGCAAGGTTAAGCTATTTGCCCTAAGTGATACAGCTCTGCAGTGTTAGGGTCAGAGTACCATTTTTGAATGTGTGCTTGCTTGTCTGAGTGAGCTTACTGCAAAACTACTCTGGGTTTTATGATTGCTTGTTCATGTTTTCTTCCCTAACGAGCCTCAGGTTACAGCCTTCGAAGGTAGCTTCAGAGACCACAAAGTTAACTTTTGGCAAGTTATGTGTTTATTATTCAGGTAAAATTTTACTTGAGAGGTTGAATAGTTGTGGACATCAAGTATATTGCAGTTCAAAAATTCTATCTGAAAATGCATTCCATGAGTGAAGGAAAAAAAAAAAAAAGGCGAGAAGTATGAACAAAGGCAAACTTAAACTTGTGCTCAATAGTAAAATATTAAACTTGCTTTATCTAGAGCACTTGCATGCTATGGTCAGATGTTCATCCTTTTGATTGCTATCATGAATGGAATTGTGCTGAGTCTGGGAGAATACTGATATGTGCTCATCCTTAATTGACAGTTACAAGGCTGTGGTACTGGCAGCAAATCACTTTGGTCGATTTTTCACCGGTCAGATCACAGCTGCTGGTAAAGTTCCTCCAGCAAAGGTATGTGCAATTAAATAGGTGCTGTGACAGAAGAATATGAGTTCCTAAGCACAACTAACCACTCTTGAAACTGTGTTAAAAGGATTTTTTCCTGCCATGGGGCTAATTCTAGAGGCTTTAGAAATCCTTACGTTATTCCTATACTAATTTTTGTTCACTATCTGTAGTGTGGGGTTTTTTTTTGGGGGGGAGGGGGTGTGTGGTTATTTTATTTTTTTAATAATAGAATAATTTGAGTTTTATTTAAGTTTGCTTAGTTCTAAACATCAGATAGCTATATGTGGATGGAATTTTTTTTTTCTTCCAGATGGGAAGAGGCAAGGAAGCAGTTAAGTCAGAGATGTTGGGATTTCTAGTGTGTTGAAGGCTGCAATGGAAAGGATTTATTGATTGGAATTGCAGGTGGATTGTGTTGAAGAGAAATGAAAGTAGAATTAGGAAAGGAAAAGAAAGAAGTACTCACATAAACTGTTAGCTACAGATGACTTGGCTCTCAGATATGTGAAGTTAGGAGTTACAACTTTTAAACTGTTAAATTCACAGGGCAGCTTTACCAAAGTCATTTTGGGATCTGTGTCCTAAGGTAACTTGTTTAAATGGCTGGTTAGTGAGACATATCTGCAGTAGTGAAAGTACAATGCTTTTCTAACCAGCTCTAGTTTTAGTTTATGCTCCAGGCATGATGATGGTATCATTCTAGGTCTTGATCATCGGAGGAGGAGTTGCTGGCCTGGCTTCTGCAGGAGCAGCTAAATCGATGGGTGCAGTGGTTCGTGGATTTGATACGAGGTAGGTGTAATTACCATTTTCACACAATCCAAAATTATTTTAAGTAGTTAGTAGCTGTCTTATAGTGAAAGTGCTTGTACTGCATTCAATCACAATTCCTCTCCTACCATTTTTATTCCATCATTATTCCCCTGGTTTTTGTACCTCAAAACAACAAAATCTTCCAAAGAGTCCTACTTATTAAATCAATCAGAACTAGATAATGAAAAATTGTTGCTTTATGAAAAAGAGAAAGTTAGGGCTTTTATCCATTATTTCATGGGTCTGTTCTTGGGGACAGAGGGAAAATAGTACAGAAATAATCTTCATGCCTTCTCTTTGTAGCTTGCTTTGATTTGGGTTCATAGCTATATACTCTCATTCACCTCTACTCTCCTGATCCACAGAGGCCAGCTAAGAACCCTTTGGAGAGACATTTGTTTCAATGTGCTGAAGCAGAGAAAGTTATTTTATTTCTGAAACTAAATATGAGAGAATAGAAACTGCAGCTGAAGCTGCTTTAATTGTGCTTTCCTCGGGTCTCCTTACATTCAGAAGGATTGTTTTGTCCCACTTTTTAGAGCAATAAATGGGGGCAATTATAGAGCACAAACACTTTTCTTCTTACAGCTACAGGGACTGCAAGCTTAATGAGTTTTTTTTTCTGTTAAATGGCCTTCTTATATTGAATTTGCATGTGCTTAATGCTGTATTTGCATTGAACTTACTTATATATGCTTGTTTGCATGCAGAAGTGGCATCTAGGGTTACTTAGCTAAATCTGATATGAAAAAATGAATATATTTCCAGATTTATGATGCGCAATGTGAAAATTCCTTCACTCTGGTTGTTAGAAAATCTGCATATGCCTTAAAGCAAACTGGAAAGAATTTATTTTTTGTAAAAGCATGATAAAAACCTGTCTAATACTTTTCATTTTTTTAAATTCCCTTCTTAAGCATCCTGTATATTTTTGTCTTGGTGTGCAAGAATGTTTGTGTTAAATTCACTGCATGTGGTGCATATTCACCTAACACTGAAATTTAGTCTTGGTATTTACTGTGATATCATGTGATGCAAAAGAAATCACAGGTTTACAGGATAACTGTTAAAAAAACAAACAAACAAAAAAAAAAAAAACCAAAAACCCCAACCACCCAAAAAACCCCAACCAGCAAACCAAACCCAAAATCAAAAGACTAGGCTCTCCCTCCAAACCAATTTTCCTTGTGAAAATAAGACTTGCTGGTATTTCCCATTTCACAGATTAAAGACAGGGCCACACGTTGTGTATTTATCACCTGTCTTAGGGTTCTAAGTTTCGGCTGTAGATTTACCTAGTCGTGACAACAGAAATGGATGAGCAAAGTTAGTCAACAGTTAAGCTCCATATTTGAGGCTTTTCTTGGAGCAACTCTGCTGACTACATAGGAAACTGTAGACTGCCTTCATTCCTTAGCCAAGTGTCTTCAGTAGGGACCTAAAATTAGTGATGAATTTACTTTTTTCACGCAATACAGAAAGCTGAGGACTTTAGTTATGGTCTCCTTAATCGTAGAATAAGTTTTAGATCTCTTGTCTGAAGACTCCTTGTGTTAGGTTTGCATGGCAAAGTTTTGGTACCGGGGGGGCTACAGTGTTGGCTTCTGTGAGAAGCTGCAAGAAGCCTCCCCTGTGTCTGATAGAGCCAATGCCAACTGGCTCCAAGATGGACCCAATGCTGGCCAAGGCCAAGCCCATCAGTGCCTCTGTGATAACATATTTAAGAAGGGAGAAACAGTTAGAGAGAGGGCTTTTACAGCCGGAGAGAAGAGTGAGAAGATGTAAGAAACTATGCGGACACCCAGGTCAGTGCAGAAGAAGGGGGGAGGAGGTGCTCCAGGTGCCGGAGCAGAGATCCCCCTGCAGTCCGTGGAGGACCCCACACNTAGTCTCAGTTTTGCTCGTGACAATAGTGAGTGATCTCTCCCTGTCCTTATCTCGACCCACAAAGCTTCTCATTACACTTTTTCTCCCCTGTCTGGTGAAGGAGGGGAGTGATAGAGCAGATCTGGTGGGCACCTGGCCCCCAGCCAGAGTGAACCCACTACACTGCTACTAAAAAGACCAGAAAAGTCATGGTGGACTTTTAAAATAGTGGTTGTTTCCTTCCCTGTGGTTTTCTTTCCCTAGAGCTGCAGCTCTGGAACAGTTCAAGTCTCTTGGTGCTGAGCCTTTGGAAGTAGACTTAAAGGAATCTGGAGAGGGACAAGGTGGTTATGCTAAAGAAATGTCCAAAGAATTTATTGAAGCTGAAATGAAACTCTTTGCCAAGCAGTGCCAAGACGTTGATATTATCATCACTACAGCACTTATTCCAGGTATGTTTTCATGCAGAAATTTTCATTTATCTTGTGTAAGTTGGCATGTTTTGGAGCTGTGCCTGCAGTGGAAACAGAGG
Organism: Aramus guarauna; assembly: GCA_013400195.1. Classification (NCBI taxonomy): domain Eukaryota; kingdom Metazoa; phylum Chordata; class Aves; order Gruiformes; family Aramidae; genus Aramus; species Aramus guarauna. The sequence goes on from VXBL01001816.1 coordinate 28,729, forward strand.
TGTTGATAAATTATGTGTGTGTGAGCATGTAACTTTTCCCTGATAAATGCCTGTTTTCAAAATGTGTGTCTTTTTTTACAGCTTTTGTTTTCACAAATTAGCAGTCTTTGACTCAATATCATCATGTTTTCTTATGAAACAAGGAATAGATAGTAGTAAATACATATAATATTATATATAAGAATATATAATAGTATTGCATATTTGTTGTATCCCTGTTACTTCTGCTGTTGAGCTTGTGCGCTGAAACAAGTCCTATTTAAATAGTGCTGTCTTTCGTAATTGAAACATAGTAAGGGTAGAGCTTACGTTTTAGTGCTTTGTATTGCACAACATTTGTCTTTTAATAACTTATGGCGTGGCTTTTCCTTTTTCTTTGGTGTTTGTTGTGACTTGAATTGTGAGATTAGATGTTTTCAGTTTACTGAGGACAAAATTGGGACTTGCCAGCGTCTTCGGTAGACTGCTCATGCGTACCTTTTTTAAAATGTTTGGGAGCCAGATGTTTTAGTATCTCTTCTCCCTGCCTGTATAAAAAAACATCTGTGGCATTTCATCCTAGATACTGATTACTTGAATATTTTGCTTGCAAAAATAAGGTAGAGAGAGAGCCCTACAGATAAAAAGCTGTATTTTGCGTTTAACTTATAATACCTTTTCTTGTCAGGCAAAAAAGCTCCTATATTGTTTAAGAAAGATATGATTGAATCAATGAAAGAAGGTTCAGTTGTTGTGGATTTAGCTGCAGAAGCAGGGGGAAACATTGAGACAACAAAGCCTGGAGAATTATATGTTCATAAGGTGAGCATTTTAATCTGCGGATGATTTTCAGTTTGCATGAATTCACACTGTGTTTTGTAAACTATATGCTGAAAACGAGTAGCTGATTTTGCCATTTGGGCTTAAGTAATCCTTTGGACTTGCATTTGGTCACTAGTCATCTCTTATCTATAACTATTTGAAGATTTGTGAAGAAACAACCTTTGTATAGCGTTAATTCATTTTTAAGTATGGAATTGTTACTACTTAGACTTCCAAGTCCAGTGATTTGTCTCTGCTGAGTTGAAGGGGTGGTTTGATGTCTATTTCCTGGTCTACCTAAAGAGGTAGTAGTATAGCAAGAGCTTCTTTGACTTGCTCATCACCTCCCACACCTGGAGGTTAACAGTCCATGTCATAGGTAAGCTAAACAAGTTCAGACTATGTCAGTGTTTAATTCAGTGCAAAGTCTCTGGCTCAGCTCAATATAACTTCAGCTTCAGCAGGGTGCTGTATTTTTATGTCCTTAGCTTCGCCAAGATGAGTGTGTCTGCCCTAGAGTATCCAAACCACTTGTAACCCAAACTAGGAGTAGTGTGAATTGGTTCATTAAAGTAAGCAATTTTGCTCTGGACTGAAATAGCTGCTTTTGCTCTGGTGTTCGTTGGCTCACTTGAGAGCTTATTTTTCTGCTTTTGGGGTTTTAATTTTGGTACTTGTGAGAAATCTACTAGCAGTTACAGAAATTTGGGTGATGAGATTTAAAGTAGCAGATTTCCAAGGTTGTTATTTGGTAATATAAGAACATAATACTGTTATTAGGGAAGCCTTTAGCACATATTGCTGCCTTGGCTGTCATTAATATAAGCAGGGCTCTGTGTGTATGTATCATGAGTCATGCATTGTATTTGGCTTTGTGTTGGTTTTTTTTTAGGGCTTTTGATGTCATTGCCTAAAAACTGAAATTAGAGTATGTAGAACAGAAGTAAGCAGATACTTGCATGAAGAATTTATATGGAGCACTTTTAGTCAGAGGAATATTACCCCTGAGTATAGTGTACTGGCACTAAGCTGTGGAAAAAGGCAACAGTGCAGAACTATTAGCAGTGTGCTAGAGCATTGCATTAAGAAGCCAGAGTGATGTGGTTTAGGCCCAGCTGAGCACTACTCGGCCGCTTGCTCACCCCTCCCCTGGCGGGATGGGGAGGAGGACAGAAAAACAAAGGCAAAAGCCTCGTGGGTTGGGGTAAGGACAGTTTACTGGGATGGCAAGGGAGAGGGAAACAATCAACAACAGTACTGATAGCAGATATTCACAATGAGTGATAACAGAAAGCAATTTACCAATCTGATGACTGACTGGATGTTCAGCACATTGGGGAGCCAGGCCAAACCCCCCCTCCCCGACCAGCCCCCTTTTATGGTGAGCATGGCTCACATAGTATGGAATAGCCCCCCGGCCAGCCTGGCTCACCTGGCCTGGCTCCTTGTGAAATTATCTCTATCCTAGCCAGAACCAGGACACAGAGTTCCGGGGAACATGCATGGATCTCAGCTGTAAGTTGCAGGAGCAGTGTTTTGACACAAGCCTGTTTGAGCATGAAGAGTGTATGCCAGCCTGTTTCCCATACCTTCCAAAAGCTCAAAAGCCTGATAGCCAGGTATAGTCACATTTGTTCTTTAAACAGTGTGGATATGTTATACCTTTATGTAAATGTGAACTTGGGCATATTACTTGCACAGCTAGCTAGCTCTGTGGAAGCTCCCTTCACTCTTCTGTCCCATAGAAAGTTGCCTCCAGTGCGTGCCCTCCAGAAGGACTGAGAATATGCCAACCACTGGGCAGGATAATCTGTTACCTGATTGCTCTAAGAAGCTGAGTTCTGAGGCAATGGTAGGATTTGGAGAGGATGAGCTCTTGCACCAATACATCTTCCTTGCTGTGTAGGCTTGTTGTTCATGGTGTTTAAAGGTGTTGGGTTTGATCATGTTGAATTCTGTAACTGTTGTGAGTAATCCTCTCTCAACTTAATAACGTTAGACCTGCAGGTAAAAGTTTTAGCTCGGGTTAAAACCAGAAATAAGTGAAACAATTAGGATATATATGTCCAGAAGGATATATTGAAAGAGATGCTGCTTCTTCAGAGACTGAACTATTTCTTAACGATTTACTTGATTTTTTTCAGGGTGTTACACACATTGGCTACACAGACTTGCCTAGCAGAATGGCTACTCAGGCCAGTAGTCTGTATTCCAATAATATTATCAAACTCCTAAAGGCTATTAGCCCTGACAAAGAGAATTTCTACTTTGATCCAAAAGATGAATTTGATTATGGGACTCTAGATCATGTTATTAGAGGAACTGTAGTAATGAAGGTAAGTTAGTAAACATTCTCCTCTTAATTTTTGAGTACATACTTTTACATTTATCAATGCTCTCTCTTCAAAACACATTCAGAGATGCTGCATGCCAATAGACTTCAGATGTGACTTGATGGACATTGTGGAAAATCATGTTTGTGTTCAGCTGAATATTTCTCTGTCCCTTTTTGTGAGGGAAACCTCTTTGCTTTTGTCTTCTTGTCATGGTTAAACAAATGTCTAACGTCTGCTATTGAAAAAAAGGAAAAAGATTGAATTTGCATGTTGTATTCATGTAATAAAAGCATGGTTATTTAAAACATGTTTGAAACATTACTACAGGACCAGAAAAACATTTTTTCTTTTTTTTTCTAAAAAACAAACAAACAATGTTTCTGTTCTTACGAGAATAACTTCAGAAAAAAATGGTGCAACTAGAATATGCAGGATCCTTTAAGCTCTATTAGGAAATAGTAAAATACAAGCTTAGGGCATGGGCCAATATGGGCTCTCCTGCCGCAACTATTAGAAAATAATAATTTGCAGTTTAGGTAAGACGTGTTAATTTCTGTTGAGTTTTGCTGCATAATATTGCCAATGTTTTGTGATGCTTATGATACCTACTCTGAAGGAGGCTTACATTGACTTCAGCTCTCCCAGACTACTGAAGTAGTATGTACAGCTCAGGTCTGAGAGCTCCACCAGGTATTCCTCCAGAGGCCTGAAGAACAGCAGGAGGTGTGAGACACAATGCTTGGTATGTAGCTGAGGTCTGGGCAGGCTCTGGTTACAGTTCCTATCTGTAGCAGATTTTGCTGTTTTGAAGACCTTGTTTTATTTTCTATCAATGTTTTCCCTTTAGGAACTTCAAGTTCCATAAAATTCCATGAAGGAACTTTTAGCTCTTTGTTTTGGTTCCTGCTTTCAAGCCTTGTGCTGTGTTTCTGTCCGGTGCTCTTGGAACAGATACTAAATGTGGTCTGAAAAATTTGTAAATGAGTGTGATTAACTTGGTCAGGCTGTACTGATCATCCAGCCTTGCAAACTTCTACTGACACAGGAAAGGAAGATGTTCCTGTGGCATGGCTGTAGGATGTTAAGACTTAACTGAGTGCAGGATTAAGAAGAGTAGGCTCCACTAACTATAAAGCATCTGATGTGTTAGGGATAACTGTAAATATCTCTTGTCAGGATGGCAAGGTGATTTTCCCAGCACCTCCACCAAATAACATTCCTCAAGGAGCCCCTGTGAAGCAGAAGACTGTAGCAGAGCTGGAAGCGGAAAAAGCAGCTACTATTACACCTTTTAGAAAAACTATGACTAGTGCATCTGTATACACAGCAGGTAGGCAACTTCCAGAGTTGGAGAATCAGTGTAGAATGCTCCTCATTTGGCTAATACTTTTAAGTGATTCCTCATCTTGCTCATTCAATTTAATAACTAGTTGGGAGAGCAGTTGATTGGCTGGTGTATCCTAGTGTAAAATCAGAGTAGTGTAATAATTGTTTTTGAGAGGGAAGATAAACTTTCAGAAATTCAACTAAAAGTATTAATATTTCAAGTGGTGCTGACTCATGCTGTGTGCATGTATGTGTGTTTGGGTTTATTTAAATATCAGTAGAATACTTAAAATTCTGAAGGACTCCTGCTAGGCACTGTGCTCGTACTTTGCAGCAGAGTCAATTCAATGCCATTGCTTTCTTCAAACTTTAATACATTCTATGACACTTAAATGCCCAACTTCTGCTGAAGTACTGAGAATAGGACATTTGTCTCGACAAATAAATACTGCCCCTTCTTGTCATTTGGTATTCTGTGTGCATCAGAACTTCGCATGAGGTAGTTCATGAATTGAGTATTCTTAATTTTAACCTCTGTTCTTCACATGCACGCTCTGAGTCTTCCGAGTAGTATCTCAACATGATTGTGACTCTTGTACATTTTTGCTATGGAACAGGAGAGTGGCAGGATTCTGTGTTAGTGTAGAAATCTGTCTTTGCCGCTTTGCGTGCATGCATAGCAAAGATGTGTGTACTATATTTATGGTTTTCTTTTGTATTGTAAAAGAAACACTAGCACCGAAAGAGCCTTATAGTTGGCAAAGATGATCTTGAAACAAGTCCCTGCACAAAATACTGTTTTGCTTTTAGCTCAATACTGGACTCCTGTTGTAAATGTAAGAAACCATTGAAAAGTTACAGAACAGTTTTTGCTGTGCTTTTCTTCCAGGTTTAGCCGGCATGTTAGGACTGGGCATTGTAGCTCCTAATAATGCTTTCACGCAAATGGTGACGACATTTGGCCTAGCTGGAATAGTGGGGTATCATACAGTATGGGGTGTGACTCCAGCTCTTCACTCTCCACTCATGTCAGTGACTAATGCTATCTCAGGTAAGTAGCTGTCACACAACTGCTTATTTTCTGAAGGCAATTGAAGTACGCACAGCTGCTTTTACTTGAACTTTAGACAGAATTCCTCTAGGTCTTTTAAAATGCCAAAGAGCCTAGTACTACTGTGCATGTCTGAGTTTATTTTCATAAATAGCAAGGACACCTGAACCATACTCTTTTCAACAGAAGGGCAAGTATGGTTCTGTGTATTTTTAATTTCTATAAGTATTTTCTCAGTCTTAACCTGTTTGCTTTAAAGTTTGTTTTATCTGGAGTGCTGCAGTCTGTCCTTTCATGGAACACATCTTTCTTCTCATCTCTCCAAAATGTTGCCCTGAAAATAACTTATCTTTCATATTTTCTGCATTCTTTTTTTCCTCTCCTCAAACTGTGTTTTGAGAGGAGGGAAAAAGAAAAAAAATTCCTAAGTGACCTGTAAGATTGATAACTCTATAAATATGTAAGATTTTATATATCTGTGTGTATATGTGACAGATCACGAGTCTGATCTACTTTGTTAAAAGCAGATTATCTTTCATTGAACAAGTACATGGAGGCTGACTCTGTGCTAGAGGCTCTGCACTTCAAAACTACATTCATATACTAATTTTTTTCTTTCGAAACATGTTTGTATTGCTAAAAAGGCCACAGTAGTCTTTGTTTAAATAGTAATGTGTAGAGTAGGGGTCAAAATTCAAGTTGACTGCTATCTCTCTGACAGTTGAAAGGAAACTTGCTATAGGTATAGAGCCTTTTAAGGTTCAGTAACACTTCTTTCTTTTTTTAAATAGGACTAACTGCAGTTGGTGGGCTGGTATTGATGGGAGGAAACTATCTCCCTGAAAACACTCCTCAGACTCTAGCAGTGCTTTCGGCCTTTATCTCTTCAGTAAATATTGCAGGTATGAATGTTAGGTGTTCTCCTGAGGGTAACTAAAGCATTTGTGTCTGTCTTTTATTTCTTGTAGCTCTTTAATTGTGTAAATTCCAGTAATACTATTGTGGGAATAGGATCTGAGACCATTCATCAATAAAGAAATACCCCCACCCCCACCACCCCCTTCAAATATAGATAGTAGTTACTATATCTGGTTAGCACACCCTGTGGTGTAACCTTTTTTAGGGAAGAACTTAAATGTGTGTTTTTCTTTTACAGTATGTTTTGGGTGATGATTATGTGAATTAACTTCTGTGTATCCCAAGATGGTACTGCATTTGTCCTTACATTCCTTTTCCTGCTTGAAAAATATACCAGTGGTATAGAACAAAATTCTGCTTGCTTGAGCTTCAGAAGTCCCAGCTTCACAAACAACAACAAAAGAAAAATAGGAGCATGAGCAATGTGACTTATAAATACTGCTTTTTGCTAGAGTAGATAGGGCAAAGGACACGGTCATAAACTAAGCTGTACCCTACAGTCAGCATAGAGTAAAGAGCCAGAGAAGTCCTCCATGCTTTCCACCTCCTCCTTTTATGAAGTTCTTCCAAAGGTTAGAAAAGACAACAGGATCTCGCCCTGATTACACCTTTGTTTCCTGGTGATTTTCCAGATTACTAGCTTTTCAGAGGCTTTATCGGGGTCAGTTGCTAATGTTGTGTGGTAATACGGTTTAATCAAATATTTCTCTTATAGCTTGGCACATGCTTAGTTTTAGATTTTATTTTTGTAAAATTGTTCCTTTACTTTGGCCAGGTGGGTTTCTAGTTACACAGAGAATGCTGGATATGTTCAAACGTCCCACAGATCCTCCTGAGTACAACTACTTGTACCTGCTTCCTGGTGGTGTATTTGTAGGAGGCTATGCAGCTGCTCTCAATGGTGGCTATAATATCGAGCAGGTAAGAAGATAACTTTGTGGCTTTCAGCCCACTGTTCACAGTATGGTATGCTACTTCTCTGCTTACTCTGTGTAGGAGTAAATAGCAAATTAGCCATGGTCTTTTCATCAGTCACATATTCCCACAAAGCAAATCTGAAATTCATTAAGCTTGCAATCATACCCCAAATGCTCGATCTGCAAATTTTAAAAGCTTTGGGTATATTTTTCCTGTAAAGCAGCAGGTACTTTGATATTTATTGGATGGTTTTCTTAAACTACAGCTTAAATACTAGAGCATCTACAGAAATCAGTCTTCCGTCTAAATGTTTGTGAACATTCAACTTGGTGTTACAGTTAAAGTAGGCATGACATCTGGATAGGGTAACATATCAGCACAGAGGGTTGTACAGGGATTGTACCTGTAGCACCTTTTATGGTAAACTTTTGTTTGCATTTGTCTTAATAGTAAGAAAAATCAATGTGTATTGCCTTCTGTGTTAGGAAAGTGAATCCAAACGTACCTTTATGCCAGAGGCTTGTAATATATTTGAGTTTTTTTTAGTTCTCTAGTCATGTGCAGCTCAGTTCATTTAAGTTTGTTTATGCTTTTTGAAAACAGGAGTTCAGATGTGCCATAAGCGAATTTTGAAACTTCCTATAATGAGCAGGACAGTTCAGCTTTGGGTTTGTACTGAAAACAAAACTTGCTTCTGAACTTATGAGGAAAATGGGCTCCACTCCAGTTTAGTATGCACAGTGCAGATAAGCAAGCTCATGCAGTGGGGAAGAAGTTTTAATAGATAACACATTTTAATTGGCCAAAATCACATCCTGTACAACAGTGTGTCCCAGTCAAGAGTTTTGACTTAAGAACTGTGACTTACACACTTTCTGGAGAAATCAGCCCTTTTGTGTAATAATCAGAAAGATTTTGATAATGATTATGCACTTTGTCTCTACTTAATGTATGCATATTCATGTTTTTCCTATTTTAAAGATGATGTATCTGGGCTCAGGCTTATGCTGTGTTGGGGCCCTGGCTGGTCTGTCCACCCAAGGAACAGCTCGTCTAGGAAATGCTTTGGGGATGATTGGTGTGGCAGGAGGTTTAGCAGCAACTCTTGGAGGTCTTAAACCCTCACCTGAATTGTTGGCACAGATGTCGGGTGCAATGACATGTGGTGGTACCATAGGTATGTGTGTGATACTACAAACTAACAATATATGCTCTATACATGCATTTATGGAAGTTGTATATGCACACAAAACTGTATAGCTCAAAGGTGAATTGACTAACTTAAAAAAACAACATACACAAGCCATATATTGAGCAAAGAATCATAAGTCCCATGGCTTTTATTAATGCATCAGGATGTGCTAAAGAATGGGAAGAGTGGTCGAAAAGCAGGAGCACATCATCTCTGTTAGGGAAACTGGGTATGCAGAGGTAAATGAACTCACCCAGCTTCATACTCCTGTTCAGTTCCTGACTGAATGCTGCCAAATTCTCTTTTTCACACTGTGCTTTTGTCATAGAAAACCCTGAATTTCTTAATATGTAGTGAAGCTTCTAAGAACATGATACTCTTTAATCTTCTCTCTAATTTCCATATCCTCATTGCACAAAATACACATAGGCAGCGTTCAGTTAAATGCCATAGCAATTTCTAGAGTAGAACAATTTTTTCCATTGGAATAGGCATGTGTGTGCATGTATTGATTGCACGCCGAACCACGATGTGTTAATTTCTGGCCATACGGATCGGTTGTGTTTTGTAAGACTTGCCTTCTTTCAACTCTCAATAGGTTTGATGATTGCTAAACGCATCCAGATCACAGATCTGCCTCAGCTAGTGGCTGCTTTCCATAGTTTGGTTGGTTTGGCTGCTGTGCTCACCTGTGTAGCAGAATACATGATTGAATACCCTCACTTTGCTACTGATCCAGCTGCAAACCTCACCAAGGTTGTGGCGTACCTTGGCACATATATTGGCGGAGTGACTTTCAGTGGCTCTCTTGTTGCATATGGAAAACTGCAAGGTGAGACCTCCCATTCAGAATTAATTATTTGTTAAAGGGCTTTTTCCTCCCCCCAGGGTTTAGCTCTGCCTTTAGACTACTGTGTAATTGGAAAGAAGCCTTGTATTTTGCATCAGGTAGAAGTGTGTATGCTTAATTCTTATGAATGGACTTTAATTCTTATGAGTGTACTTTTTTTCTTTTTAATTTTGTTTAATTTGTGTACAGCTTTAGTTACGAAAAGTTTGTCTTCAGTGCTTGGACATACTACTGCTATTAATTACCAAGTCATGTAAGCTTCCCTCAGTTCATCTTGTCTAGAAGTAATTGTTGCTTTAGTGTTGTTAAGACACTGTTTCTCTAATTGATTTTATTGAACTTTTATGATCACAATTTCATATTCCTGAGCAGACATTTTAATTGAAACCCTGGTAATGCTGGACTCAGTGAGCACTGCTAATATTTATGGGATTGTGTTCTTAGTATTGCAGACTTCATTTAGGTATGTAGCTTGCAGTATAATTTGAGACTGCCTCACTTTAAGCCATGCAGTTCACTGTTTATTTACATACTGTGCAAACTCTGTGCTCCATACCCCTTAGTGTTTTAGTAAATATGCCTTCTGCATTAAATATTCACTAATTCCTGTTTCTTATGCACCTGAAGGTTTCCTTATTGCATTTATTTTTGGTTTTGTAAGCACACAGCTTTTGAGAGACTGAGATAATACCTGCATGAAGAAGTTCTGGCTAAGAGCTTCGTATTATTAATCCTGTTACTAGCTTTGCAATAGCTCCTTTGAGAAATATCTGCTTGCTTTCCTCAGTGTTTATGAGACCAGCCATTGAAGGAGGAAGCATGACATGGATGGAAAGCTGTCTTCTCTAATAATCTTTTGAAGGATTTGTCAGTAGTATGTATTTCTGATATATTTCTGCTAAGTAGTTACTCATTTATTTCTTCTTGGTTATTTATTTTTTTTTAACCTCTTCTCCATCTTACCCCATCCACCCGCTTGGTGATTTGTGCACATGTCTCTCATGAACTTCACTGCCTGTTTCAGCCCACTCTCCTGTTTTTTGTTTATTTTTTTCCCCCTTGCATTTTCATGTCAACATGATAATAATAAGCTTGTGTATACTATTGAAATAGAGGTAGTAGGTTACACACTTTGACTCCTAGTCCTGAGACTATAATTTCTTTCTGTTGAATTCAGCGAAATTTAAATCACTCGGTAAGTAATTACTTACACCAAAAGTAACATATAAACTTGCATTATTTTTGCTGTGTTGTTTAAGGAGGAAAAAAAAGCCTAGTGTGAAAATAAATATGTGATTGTCCTTTTAAACAGATTCACACAAATACCGAATGCTCTTTTCCCCTCAAGTCTCTGCCACTGTGGAAAGCTGTGGGAAGTCTGTGTGACTGAGGGTACGGGTTAAATTAAAACATTTGGAAGCAGGAGTGTTTTGTAATTGGGGTATCTGTGTGGTAATATTTTTCTAAGCACATAGGTTTTGAGAGACTAAGGTAACACCTGTACTAAGAAGTTCCAGCTATAAAAGCTTCCTATTACAGAGGTCATATACAACATGCAAAGACTTGGGGCCAGAATGAAAGAAGTTTGGGATGGTTTTTGGGTTTTTTGGTGCTGTTGGTGTGTTTTGTTTGTTTTTTTTTAAAAGGCTTTTCAAGAGGAGAAAGTGTTTTATGATTCTTCTGGAACACTTCAGGGAGATTAGGAAGTAAACCAAGATTTCAATCAGGATTATTTGAGAATCTAGAGTAATTTTGAATATGTTGAAATACTAAGTCAGCACAAGGTCTCAGTGTCAACTAACTTGTTTTATCTTCTGACCTTCCCTTTTTTAATTTTTCTTTTGCTGGGGTATTCAGTCTTCTCTGAAGACAAGAGACAGGCTCTCCTGCATGTATATGTCAAGCTCTGAATATGCATTTGATTGCAGGTATCCTGAATTCTGCACCACTGCTCTTGCCTGGTCGACATGCATTGAATGCAGGATTGCTGGCCGCCAGTGTTGGCGGAATGATTCCATACATGATTGATCCTAGTTACACTACGGGAATTACTTGCTTAGGTTCCGTGTCAGTTCTGTCAGCCATAATGGTAAGTCGGGGAATTGTAAGAGGTGAAACAAATTAAACAAGCCATTTGTTCTTCAGCTTTGTAAGTTTCTTCTTAATGATTCTGTTTTACCATCCTGAGTCACAATGGCCATAGTGCCTCTATGCCAGCTTGCAGTAGCAAGCAGCAACTGACTTTCCGAAATCTAACTGTAAACCAGAACTGTTCCAGAGAACAGCCATGTGTGTATCTAATTACTTTTTGCAGCTATGACTTAATAAAGCCTTTTATATGGAAAAACTGGTATTTTAAAAGACTTTTTGGAAAATTTATCCTTAAAATACTTGAGAGCACTGAATCCACAGATTATCATGATAACTTAAGATTATCACCATGTGTAACTTCCCCCACTCATTCACACCAGCTGTTGCAAAATTTACGCGGAATATTACCATTCTGTAAACTGAGTCTTGCCAAGACTGCTCAGTATGCATTCTTTAATGCTATGAACAGTTCATGGGGCCAGTAGGTATTTTTGCGAGTAAAAAGATGTCATCAAGCACAGGATGAGGAGAGTGCCTTCCTGTCCTCTGCGAAGGCAGAATCATTAAGGCCAATCCTGGGGCCACAGCTTCATGTCTCCTACACTGGAAATATTTGAATAGGTTAAGTAACTTGATAATTATTTTTTAGTACTGCAGGCACTGTTTTCTCTGCATGTTCTCAGTCATAGCTAAGTATTTTCTTTCTTATTCCAGGGTGTCACTTTAACAGCAGCTATTGGAGGTGCTGACATGCCTGTAGTTATTACTGTCCTGAACAGTTATTCTGGATGGGCTTTGTGTGCTGAGGGCTTCCTACTGAACAACAACTTGCTGACCATTGTTGGTGCACTCATTGGCTCCTCTGGCGCCATCCTCTCTTACATCATGTGTGTGGTAAGTCGTCAACAGAAATTGTCCTTGTTTTCCAAGTAATGAAAAACTTTATTCAGCATGTTTGCTAGGAAGATAAGTAATCAGAAGACCAAACTGCTAGGTGTTTACAGACAATTCTTGATTGAAACCGTTGGACTAGATGTCAGTTATCTCTCTCTGTTTTGGAGAAACACATACTTCAAAACTAAGGAAACCCTTTGCATTGGACTTGGACATTGAGGGTTTAAATCTGGGCTGAAATAGGTATGATTACTTGTGCTCAGCTGTTGTTTTTTTGTTGTTTTGTTTTTGTTTTTTTTTAAGTCATATCAACTCCACAGTGTGTTAACATGTCTCCTGCTGATAGATTTTAAATTTAGATTAAGTAGTGAGTTCCTTTAAAAAAAATCTTTGGCTCAATTAGAGAGTAATTTAAAGTTTAGGTTTTTTGGAGTGTAGGAAAGTGCTTTCTTCAGAGCAGCTACTTTTAAGTACCACGGGGTGGCAGCAGGCCTGCATTAATGTATTGCTGATACTATGTCTCAGAGCAAACTTGAGCTTCAACTCTCTGTGTAATCATATTGCATTATTAACAGTGGTCTCCTTTTTCTCTGGAACATTTGTACAAAAATCCTCCTGTTTTCCCATGTCTCTCTCCTTTTTGTTTTTAAAGATGGAGAGGTAATGCAGCATATTAGGTAATGGTGAGGTTCACAGTGCAACAACTGCCAATCTTCTGATTCTCTGTTGTGTAATTCTGTTTCATTTCTGCCCTTGTGTTCTTGGATGATCAGTGTTGCTCTTCTCCTGTCCCAATGTTTTCCTATGGTCAGCCCTGGCTGTCTTTTACTTCATCTCTGCTGAGATGTTAGTTACCGTGTTAGGAATGTTTCAGTACCATTCATTTTCATTTCTTGAGGATTGATTTTAGAAAAGCCTAAGAAAGAAATTTTGTGCAGCTTTATGGAGGTGAGCTCAAATGAATAATCCCAGGTATGGATTTCAACGAATCTTGTTCTTTCTTCTCCCTATCAAAAGGAAATCAGATTATATGGCTTATGGGACATGTTTTATAAATACATATATATTTGTATACAGTCAGCAGTTTAGTCCATATAAGTAGAAAGATGATGTTTATGCGGCAGCACAGGTATGAAAAGTATGTTCTTTAAAAATCAAATTCTTGTAAGCCTTTGTGAAAATATTATCTGTTGGGTATTTACCAGTAGGCATAGTCACTGTATACCTTCATTTTTCTTTTACTACCCCCTCCTTTTTAGCTTACTTTATTGCTAGCTCTTCTCGGCACTCACAGAGAGTTTTAAGATGCTTGAATCTGTTGGCTGGAGGAATGTAGGTAAGGAAGAATGTAGGTAAATAGGAAGCCTGGGGAAGTAATTGGCAAAATAGTTATGCAGTGACAGAATGACTTTCCACTATGTATTTCTCAAATTTCAGGAACTTTAGTTTTTCAAGGTAGTATTCTAGAAGTCTTGTGCTGCTTTACATAAGCTTAGATAATTAAAATAATCCAGTAAAATTAAAATTATTTTGTATAATTTCTGCACAATAAGCAGAATAAATTATTTGTCCCCCAGCATTTTTCTTTTCTGCTCTACTTCCTTTAATGGAAATCATTATTTTTGAAAGCATTGTTATGATTGGAGGATTCAGTGTCATTGTTCTAAAGCTGTGTTTCAGGAGAAAAAAATGCTCAAGAATTTCAATAAACTCTGCCTTAGGCTGTTGCAACCTGTGCTAATGAAGCAACAGTTTTCCCTGCCCCCTTGACTTCCATCCAAAGAAGTGTATTTATTAAAACTTACCTAGTACAAATGAGAAGGTGTTTGTGGAAACATCTTAATGGTTGAAGCCTTCTTTTTACAACATTTCCAGTTACTTGTTGTGATGAATCTGTAGCTTAATCATCCAAAGCCTATCCAAATAATCTCTTAAGGCTTGAGTTGGTAAATTGGCCAACACATATTCACATAACCACTTAGGTTTTGCACTCATATCTGCTTGATTTTCTACCCATCTCCCTTTTGCGCCTATTAGGAGGGTGAGTTAAGGACAAAGAATTTTAACTTTAAAAAAAAAAAAAAAAAGCAAAGGCCTATACTCTTCACTCATCCTGTGAATTGTGACTTACTTTAAACACTAACACAACATGGTTTCTTCAGAATGCTTTATTATATTAGCATATCCGTCTCCCTTTTTTTTCAGAGTGAATACTTGACGATTGCAACTGTAGTATTAGAATCGGTATGCTTAGGGATGGGGAAAATGCTTCATGTCAAAGAGGAACCATTGTTTGGGATGATTACTGATTGATGAAACAGAGCAAGAGAAAGGACAAATTGTGTTAGTCTTACAAATTGTATGCTGGCCCATCACCTGTGCTAGCTGTGTGGTTTACGTGGACACAGTG
>VXBL01001816.1:43550-63516 GCA_013400195.1 Aramus guarauna
GAAGGATTTCAGGTTGTCAGGGATTACAGGTTTGGTTTTCCTTGGGCTGGAAGTTCCTGGACATTATCGCCTGTGTATGTGCAGCAAAGAGGGCTTTTTGCTGGTGACTGGTTTATCTGTAAATGGTGAAGCCTGCACTTTATTCATATATGTCTGTGGTGGTAAAGAAGGTCAAAGAGGCCGTAGAAGAGTTTCCACACTGTGCCTGTGCTGAGTGGGTATTAGCTGCATTGGTTATTTCTTGATGAGGTCTTAGCTCATTTTGAAGCCGTCTGTACCACCCCTCCCCTCTGCNTTTCCTTGCTTCTTTGGTGCAGAACCGGGCAAGAGTTCTTCAATCTCATGCTTGCTTTATGTGGATTCTCAGATTTCTATTAATATTTGAACTTTTTCCCTTTGTCTTGGTCTTACTGTTGTCTTTTGGTTTAGATATATTTAGAAAGAGCTTTACTTTGTGTAAGCTTAGTGTGTGCAACTTCTGAAGAGGAATTCGGTCTAGGCTATCTTACCTGATGCTTAACTGCTGTAATGTACTAAGTAGTCTGTTTTTCTGTTTGACTGTTTAATATTGTGATAGATGTCAAAGGCAGCATGTTCTTAGAAGATAAGAACTACTGCCAACTGCAGACAGTAGAAAGATGTTGATTTCACTGTGTTTGTGCACCTTCCTTACAGTATCTGAAATAGCTATCAGGATAAACAAAAGTTCTGCTGACATCTTTGTTGTGCTTATTTGCTAGATAAATTTCACAGAATGGCATATCTTCTCAGGCTACAGCAAAAAATCTTGTAGAATTGCATGATTTGAAATGTCAGTGGAAAATGGATACTTAAGGAAGCATAGTTTTGTGTGGGTGTTACCTGTTGCTTGTATGTGTGCCTCTCCAGACCCATTCTTAAATCTTGCTGTGTTTTTTGAGCTAGCACAGCAGGTGTATGACACACATTTAATTAAAGAAGCAATTTATCCTGTTGCTTTCCTGCTTCTAAAGTTTTGTTTACTGCAATTACAAGTTTTGCCTACTTCCAGGTATTGCTTTGGGACCACATTCACAAGGAGACATGCCAGTGAAAGCATTTAGTCAGTGGCTTTTCCTGGCTATGTATCTACAGAGCTGAATTTTCAGGATGTGTTCTCCTCTTAAAGCACCTAGTTTAAGATCTCTTGTTTCCCTTTGGTGCTCAGCCAGTAAGTTAATGGCCCCCTTCAGTTCATTACAATTTGTTTTGAGTTAGTATTTGGTTAGTTTTGTGTGGCTACTTAGCTTTGTCATGTTCTTTCCTGTATTGATGCTGTAGGAGCTTTGCTTCTGTACTACCTGTAAAAGCTATGTGGTTTCTGTGCTGTCATATAGCCGTTCTGTGCTTATATGTTAAATTGCTCAAGAACTTAAGAAAATTTCTTGCAAAAATTGTGTTTGTGTGTATATATATCTCTATGTGGGGGAAAAAAAAACACAACCCAAAACAAACAAAAAAACCCCCACCAAAATAAAAAACCTACCCACCTGAAAACCCCCTGTCATCACATAAGCATTCTTTTATGTGCCTCCCTTTTAAGAACAAAAAGATAACAATATTTGTTATATGTGTTGTTTTGTCTTGGGGAAATGCTGGTGCTTTCTTTACATGTGTAATGTAATGTGTTGGAAGCTGATGTTTGGCTATTGTGTTAATCTGGGTCTCTGGTTTAAGGAGCCTGTTTCAAGAAGTTTTGAGTTGTAAGCAGGCAAAACCACCAGATAAAGACTATTGTCAGGAAGGCTTTAATGTTTTGAGAAGTTTTCTTTGTGGACATCCCTTTATTTTTGGATTTCATCTCTAGTTACTAAAAAATCCCTTGTCTTTCAGGCTATGAACCGTTCCCTTGCAAATGTGATTCTAGGGGGCTATGGCACCACATCAACAGCTGGTGGGAAGCCCATGGAAATTACTGGAACCCACACAGAAATCAATGTGGACAATGCAATTGAAATGATAAAGGAAGCCAATAATATTATTATTACTCCAGGTAAGACACTCTAGACTCATACAGCAAGATGTTCAGAGGATGTATTATTTAAAAACCCAAAAACAAACAAGCAAAAACCAAAAAAAAAACCCAACCCTGTAGCCTGTCTTGCAGCTGCAACATCGCAGCAACATGTCAAGTATTGACTGGGTCTGTGTGATCTGTTTTTGTCCCCAGGTTAGTTGTTATTCCTCTATGTAGACATGTGCATCTACTTTGTTTTTCCTTATATGTGTCTCTTCAAACTTTGTCCTATTTATTTAGATTTTAAATTCTTCAGGACAAAGACTGTCTTTTTAAAATTATATTTACAATTAATTTTGTGTACAGCTGTTGTGGTGTGAGTTTCCAAGCACTACCACAGTACCAGTGGTATCAATAACAAAATATCTGTCTGTTAAATAACCGAAAGAGAGGATTTTGTTTACACTTCTCATCTACTTGCTCAATCCTAATTGTTTTATTAAAAAAAAAAAAGGCAGAAAAACATCTAAAAGTCAGTTAGTATACAGTAAATACTGGAACTAAAGTAGAAAAAACCCTGAAAATGAAAATCTGGAGTTGTCTGAAACTATTATGTTGGCTGTAGGCTCATGTGGTTCAATAAGACATTCCCTGTCAGAAAAGGTCAGGTAGGGAATAGCTCAAGACTTGTTTTCCTTCAACTGAATGGCACAACTGTTGTATTAAATTTATTTTAACTTTGGAATGAGAAGAATGCTAAAAAAGTCATATTTCATTTTGCTTCAGCTTAAACAAAAACATCAGTGAAGTAGCGTTCTGATTTGGGAAGGTTACTTCCAAAATTACCTCCAACAGATCTTGCAAACTAATTCAGGGAGGTTGCTTCTTGCTCCTGTGGTCAAACCTTGAGGATGCCATTAACAATTCATACTGTCCATTTTCTTCTTGGGCATTATTGCTCTGAAGAATTCGTTCAGACAGAAAGACTGAAAATATTATTTGCTGCTAAAAGCTATACTCAACTACTAGATTTGCATTATGTAAATCAAAAATTTTGTTGAAACTCATGGTGGTGAAGTAACCTGATAGCAGCCTTTTTATCAATTGTTCAATGTACCTCTCCAAATCATCCTTTTCTGATAGGGAAAGGAACATGTATTTTTGTGAAGCTGAAATAAGTTACTTGTGTACTTTGACTGGTCAAACCACTACACTGTTAGTGGTCAGGAGATCAAAAAGAAGAGATTAATTACAGTGATCAGGCTGGGAATAGATGAGTATTTGGTGTGTATGTGTGTATGTATATTTTTTTGTTGTTTATTTTTAATTAAAAAGCTTCTGTTTGTGTGGAAGGTACACTTAGTGTCTATTCTGTCTGCACTGAAACAGAGAAATACTTAAAATTTGGAAATTCTTTCAGGTTATGGTTTGTGTGCAGCAAAAGCTCAGTACCCCATAGCTGATCTGGTGAAGATGTTGAGAGAACAAGGGAAAAACGTCAGGTAACTACCTTCCTTGATGAAAAGTATTACAGGTTTGTTTGTTTGTGTTTGTTTGTTTTGGGTTTGGTTTTTTTTTTCATTCCTCTAAAATCCTCTACAAATCTTTGTTTTGGTTTAAATTTTCTTTTAGCAGTCATTATTATGCTGATATCTCTTTGAGAAATACTAGCTGGAGGAGTGCTATAGTCTTACTAATCTTTAGCTGAATATCTAGAAATTTCATGCTTTAGTGTAAAAGATCCCTTACATTCTTCTAAAATTTGGTTTTGGAAGTAGCCCCAGCAGTTGGAGAATAAATTTTTGTTGTGGTTTTTTGGTTTTGTTTTGTTTGGTTTCATGCTGAAATTCAGTTAAAAAGAATAGCTTTAAAATTTAGTACTACTTCTTCATTATAGCAATAAAATCTTAATTTTTTGAAAGGTGAGTTAGCTCCTTTAGATGCGTATGCTCTGCTTTTGGATATTGTACTATTTTTCTACAAAACAAGCAGTGAAGTTTTTCCATAAAATAAACTTCAATGTAGCTTTTTGTATGGTTTCCAAGAGAACTGCTAGCAGCCTTTTCTAAAGAGGGAGGTTGGAGAGCTTTGTGAAAGCAGCCACTTTGTGGGAATAATCACAGCAGCTGACTTCACTGCAGGGAGAATAGTTTTTCTTTAAGCTTGTAGTCAATGGGAAGAGAGCACAGGCCTAACTCAAGTGATTTGAATTGCTGCCTAGAGAAACCTCCATTAAGGGGAATTGTTTACTAGGCTAAAATAGCTTTTTTTTTTTTTTTNTGTAAAAGATCCCTTACATTCTTCTAAAATTTGGTTTTGGAAGTAGCCCCAGCAGTTGGAGAATAAATTTTTGTTGTGGTTTTTTGGTTTTGNTCCTAAGGAAATGGACCCCTCTAGTTGGGGAATAGGTAAAGGGGTGCAATGGGAATAGTTGAGACTGCTAGGCAGGAAATGAGAGCCTCATGCAGGTATGGGGAAGTGTTTGTTGGGTTCAGTTTGGTGTGAAGTGGAAGAGTTGATCAGGTAGCAGCCTCTGCACCAAGAACATGGGACTTATTTCTTTCCTGAATTTGCATTAACAGAAGTAAGGCTTACTACTATGCAGCAACGTTTGTATATAAAAATAAAATAATGGTGACAATAACATCCAATTCTGATTAGCATGTTTGAAACAATGCTGAAAAGAATTGATGACACTGTAATGTTAGATGCCTTTCTTAGGTTTAAAAATCCACAGTCTACCTTGCCTTTTACTCTTCTACTAACCCTTTCTGCACTCTGGAGCAGCAAAAGACATTCATTCAATGAGTATTGATGAGAGGTGTCTTGCAGATGCTCAAGAGATCCTGTTCTAGGACTGATGTGCTGCTTGCACACAGTGCCTCTGTTAAAAGTAGATCTCCTGTCACGTTCCTTGAAAGAGTCATCAGTCAATCCATGTGATCTTACATTAGTGGCAGGACTCTAGCTTCCACAGGATATACAACCTGCTTTCCTTTTGTCTCTCTCAAGCCTTAGGGCTGTGTTACCTTCTCTCACACCATGCTTTGAAGGTTTTTTACAGTCTGATTTTTTTTTTTTTTTTTTTTGAAAGTAGCCAGTGAACATAGGAAGATCTGAGGATGCAAACTTTTGTCACTATTTTAATGTAACCTGAATCTTCACAGAATCACAGAATAGTTGAAGGTAGAGATCTCTGGAGATTCTCTAGCTCAGCCACCCCCCTTGCTCAAACCAGAGTCAATTGTAGTGAGTTGCTTAGCCAAAACCCAACTGAACAAGAGCCTATCTAGTCTCCATAGATGGAGACTTGATAGCCTCTCTGGGCATTCAGTTCCAATGTTCAGTCACCCTTAGAGTATTTTCCTGTATTTCAATTTGCGACCTTTGCCTCTTGATATCCAGTGAATGGACACCACTGAGAAGAATCTGGCTCTGTCTTTACTCCGCTCCATCAGTATTTTTACACAGTGGTAAGATTTTCTTCAGCCTTCCCTTTTGCAGACTGAAGAATCGCAGCTCACAGCTTCTCCTTTTGACAGATATTCCAATCTGTGAAGCAACCTAGACCTACTCTTACTAAGTTCCCATAAGTTTTTGTTACGGCAAGCAAGACTGTTATTAGAGTTCTTTGAGTATTGCATGGAGGTATTATTGGAGTGCATGTGGTCAGTACCATGGATTTATTCTGCTGGACTGCTGCTCCAAAAAGCAGACATGTTCCTTAGGTGCTAGTGTTGGCCTCAAATCCTTTCCTTCCTCGATTTTTTTCATAGACCTTATAGATACTGAAAGTACTGGAAAGCTAAGATCATGCCTCCTTTGCCGATTGTTTGGGAAACTATTTTCTAATTATGGTAACAATATTTTAAAGTTAATGAAGGCTCAGTTTGCACTTGAAACAAGATATTTGGACAGACGCTGGTTAGCCACACTTATTCTCTGATTTCCATGTGTTTATTTCAATTAGATGATGACTTTCCTTTGGAATCAGATCACTACTCTAGCAATGAGTGGTTTTTTGGTTTTATTTTTCTTGTTCCACTGTTTTTCCAAGCTTATTGAAAAGTCACGTATAAGTTTTTACAGTGTTTTACAGCCTGTGTTGTAATGGGTAAAAGCAGTGTTGTTGTAGAGCTTAGCAGTAATTACTTCTTAGTGTTTATCCAGAATGTTGCAATTTAGCATATAAAATTGCTTTATAGATTTATTTCTTCACGCATACATGAGGAATTGAGGGTGTGTGCTGGTGTATCCTGGAGCAGTTCTCTTCACACCTTATTTAACAAAATATCTGCGTGTGTCCAAATTGCATAAAAATTTTTGAAGACCTGTTAGTTGTGCAACAGAAGAACCTTTCTTGGCTAATGCGATGACAATGTCACGTGCTTTTGGCTTTCATTTCAGCGCTTCTGTGGGAGTGAGCTTTATTTTTTATCAAACTTGGTGAAAGAAAAAATTATTGGTTTTGCCTTTTATGTTGGCTTTGTGGAGGAGAAACGTGAATGAATCTCTGAAATAACTGGCTTATACTTGAAATGAGTCAATTTCAGGAAGGGATCACTGCAGTGGTTACCTAGTATTTTAATGAAATAAATCTGTATTTACAGTTTGTGGTAATTCAGGGCTTTCATCACTTTGCAGAGCTCCCACGGTGTTCATTGAGTGCAGCTGCTGTCCCTCTGGTTTCAGTAGGCCTGGAGTGCCTCGGGACCCTAGTATGCTCACCATCCAGATGTAGTGACACTCTCACACATCCGCTGTGGAGGGGTGCCAGCATGGACATACGATTGTCATCAATTTGTAATGCCCATACTGTGCCAAGAAAAATTGTGTCTGTCCATATGGTCTTTTTTTTGCTTCATGGCTCACGATTGATCCAGAGGAGCTGTTGTTTTCATTTACTTTGCCTATAGCCATAATGTGCTCTGTGAAGAACGCAGATTATATAACAACCTTTGACTAGGGGTTAAATTTAGAAATACAGGAGAGTTTGGAAACTTCAGACTATTTTAGTTTTTGAACTGCATAGCTAACATCATCGCTTACTTGAGATGATCTTGCAGCAGATCACATCTTTAATGCATTAGCAGGATCACATAAAAAGCTGAATATTGCTGAGCCTTCATTATAGCTTTCCGTTGTTATGGATGGGTAAAACAAAACTTTTCATAGGCTAATTCCTAGAATCCATTGGTTTTGGAAAGAAAATGCTTGTTCTACAACTGAGTCATGCAAAGTTACAACTGAGTAAATGGTTGAAAGTTCTTGCCTTACCAGAATTCTTCATCCACTTGCTGTGTTGTTTGTAGTGGTGAAATTTTGATTTCTTATATATAATTAAATTATATTCTATAGTAATTCTATATATAGACGTAGAATTATTCTATAGCATCGTATGGTTTAAAACTATACATTCTCATGTGTGCATGAGTAATTGACGCTATGTCCACATCAAGTTAACTATCTTAGTTTTTGCTTCAGTATGACTTTGCTAAGATTTTTTTCTATCAATATGTTTTGTTTTCCTGCGTAGTAAGAAATTCTTCATAAGAAAAATGTATTGCAAGGTGAAAGGACTCTTAAAATTGTATTTTGTATAGACTTTCTCAATCTAACTTGTAATTAAATATGATGGCTTTCTGGTAACTCTAAATAGTTGAAAGAAATGCAAATTACGTCTTTAACAGTCTTTCACATTCGTTGCTAATACATTAATGTTTTGGTTTGGGTTTTTTTCACCTAATTTTTATAGGTGGATATCTTGAAAGACTTGGATTTCTGTCGTCTTGTGCTGGAGAATCTGATTAGTTTTGAGCACATGGAAACATGGGGGTTTTACATTTTTGAAAATGTGATAGCATGAATTTAGTGTTGGACCTGAAGTTTTGGGGTTTTATTGTTACCTCCATGACTGAGCTCTAATTAAATGTGTTTAGGATTCTGGTTTTTTTCTCTATTGTTCTAATTGCTTGTGAGTAATAGAACATGTGGATGGGTACTGCCTACACGTTTATGTACAACTTAATAAATAAAACTGATTAACTTCAATTGTTTAATTATATCAATTTACAATCATCATTCTTGTTGCCCTACAAGAAAATCTAGAAGGATTTTAAAGGATGAGCTAACTCTGAAGATGCTGTCCCAGCCAGTCTTAACATACTGCATAGCTCAGGTATGCATAAGATGGAAATTCCTGCTGAATGGCAGCCTGAGGTCATGTGTTGGTCCAAGTGTCTAGGAAGCTGAAGTGTGATTACTAGGAAGACACTAAGTGTGTACGTATGTGTCGGTTCTCAGTTTGTTTCTTAAAGTCAAGTTAACTGGGTGGGTTTTGAATTATTAGTGCTGCAGATGAATGGACAAATGGAGTCCAACAGATCTGTTAGCTCAAAAGCTAGCAAACCTTGCTGTAGCTGATCTGCTTCTGCAAGGATGCAGCTATAGCTGTATGCTCCTGGGGGTGTCTGTAGGTATGTTCTTGGTTCCATGTGGGTCAGCTCAGCTCCAGGTGACCTTACTGTGTCAGTTTGTGATGCTTTGTGGAGGCAGGCTCTTGTTTCTGCCCTGCAGCTGGGTTCTTGGGATGGTTATTGCATTGAGCTACAGTCCATGCCATATACTTGGATCTTGCCCCTGCTGTGACAAACTGTAGTGGCTGGAAATAGGGAGCTAGTACCAACCCTCATTTAAGTATGCTTAATTTAATTAATTTAATTCAGTTTAAATTTAACTGATCTGACCACAGCAGAGCCACTGAGCTTCATCCACGTTGAAGTACTGTTTCTGGGGACATGTTGCGTCAGAGGTGACACCAGGCCTAAGCTATCTATGTACTTTGATGCTAGTAATCTACGTAGTCATCTATAATGTGTGATGAGAGCATTATACTGTGATACTTGCAAGTCATGCTGCACTGCAACTGTTGTTACATATGAAGATTCAAGCTGTAGAATGTCTGAATGATGCACTTCTCAGTTCATCTAGGTTTTGGTGTTTTGTTTGGGATTTTTTCCCTCCTGGTACCTTGAATAACAGATTATTGTCTGTACTGGAAACAGAGGTAGAGAGGTGTCAAAACGCAAAGTGAATGGTGTGTGGGGAAGAGGAGGTGAGGCAAAACCCTTGAGCAAATTATTCTCTGGATATAAAGTGTCTAAAGTGTTGAGTAAGCTAAATTAGGCACCAGCCAGATGTTACTTACATCACTCAGTCCAGCTTTGGCATAATAACAGGAATTGTATCTTTACATGATGAAGTGATCTTGCAGCACTTCTGCATGGGGTTAGGTAGGTGCTATCTCTTTCAGTATTGATTGCAAGAATGTTATCTAGCCAGTTGTGATAAAGATAGATGCTGACTTTATGAACTATAAAAAGTAATTTCCATTCTGAGATTTTTCAGTAATTTTTCAAGTAATAACTGTCTTTTTCATACTACTGTAATTAACTTAATTAACTTCATACTACTTTACTACTTTAAGTAACTTCCTCTCCTTCTCTCCTTCCTCCACCCCCTAATATAAGTGCTTTCTGTGCTGAAAGTGCCGTCCTAGATATGGCATGTATGTTGGGACTTTTGGATTTTTAATCTAAATAAAAAGAAAATGCTGCACTCTGTGTTACAAGAAAAGGTTCAAAATATGAACTAATTTTTCAATATGCTGTGTTGTCTTTTCTAAAGCTAAAACATATCCAAAAGAGGCTGATTAAAAAGGCTGAGTGTCCTTGCCTGGTACTCATGCTGTTTAGGTGTGAAGTCTTAGTAGTAAGGAGGTGTATGCTCACTTCAGTGTATCTGACAATTGGAGGTGATAAGCAAACCCCATGTTATATGGTCCCGGTCAAAAGAAAAAAATTCCTGGTGAATTCTGTGTTTCAGTGAACTATAGTGAATAATGTTTCAAGTCAGACACAGCATGATTGTGAATCTTTGTTACGGGTAATGTAGATGTGGAGTGAAAACTTAATGTCATGTAAACGTAAAGTCAAAAAAAGTGTGAGATTTCTGCTTGATTTAAAACCAAATCAACCAACCTAAGGGAGTTCTTGCGTAACTGATATTAAAAGCATACCAAAGAAACTTTGCAATTTTTTACTTTAAAACATTTTTACCATAAAATATGCCTCTCTTAAAATCATTCGTGTTTTGAGGTTTTGAATATGAACGAGGTTCATATTTTGAACATATGGGAGAGCATATATGACAAGTTTATACCATAATGCACATAGATTTGAAGAACTGCTGCTGTTATGAGTCAGGAGCAAGAGACACAGCTTCTGCTAGACATGTTGTGAGCCATCAAGGATTTTAGCTATCTCTTTTCCATGCTTACCTGAATTCTGCTCTGAATTTGACAGACTAATTTCATTCCAGATACATGCAGATCTTATCTTGACAAATAATGAAAGCCTTATAGAGGCACATATTTTTGATGATTCTTTTTGACACACTTGCACATCCAGTTTCAAGAGGTACTGGCAGGAACTGTCGTATTTGGTTAACAGGGTCTTAGAAGCAGTCTGGGAGTCACTTTAATATTTGTCCAAAAAACTTTTATATGAGCAGCTTTCTCAAACTTTGTGAATATGTGAGTATGTGGTTTCAAGCAGAGTCTGTCAGAAGTCTCTAACTACTGATGGTTGATGCCATAACTCTTCCTGAATGAAGACAATTTGTCCCTTTCTTTTCTTCTTTCTTTGCCACTTGCCAGGAACAGTGAAGTCAAAGGTGAAATGCGTTCTCTTGGCAGCTTAAATTTTGGCTTTCCAGCCCTTGAAATAAGATTGTATGTGTATATAGTATTTAATAGAAACCTCACGAATATTTTGTTTTGTGTATTGCCAAAACAGCTTTGGTCACAAAGACACTCAAATAACTTTATTAGAAACAAAAGAGAATTTTGTTGGAAAATCTATTTTCACTGCCAGAGTAGTGATGGGTTTTCTCAAGTGTACTTCAGAATAAGAGTTCTCCTACTGTTCTGTGATTGAATTTGGTACACTTCAGGACTAGCTGCAGTACTACACATGGCTTATATTAGTGAGTGGTGCAAAACACAGTTAATGTTTTGTCCTGTATATTTGCTCTCCTTTTTCTTATTCTAGGTACTATCCTTTGCAACAGGATCCCAAATGTTTACTAGCTGAATCCAATCTATTCATTTCTTTAAAAGCACTCCTTTTAAAGCTAGCTTTTATCCTGCTATTTGACCTAGAGCTTAAAATTGTGGTATATCTACTATTACACTGATTAATCACATGTCCTTAATTTTGTTTCTGGAGTTCCAGTTGTCTCATCTTTGCACTGTCTTAATGTTGTCTTGCTGATGGAGTGCTCAGTTGCCCTTTTAAGGATGTATTTGTACAGTGTTAAATTCACAAGTGATCTGTGTTGACTGAGTTGGTGACTTGTGAACTATCAGTGATGTGTTATCCACTTCCATTGCAACGGAGTTGAAAAAAGAAATACGTGACAATCCCCTTGTCATGGCAAGTTGATTTATCAGTCATCTTTTTGAAGAAGTGTGAAGTCCTTTTATTGCATTCCTGACTCGGATTTCTGCTGAGAAATTTCTATTCAGAAATCCAAGAATTTAGTTTTCTCCTGGGTATTTTCTGCCTTTTCTAAAGTATATGTAGACCTCCTTATTAAGCATTTAACTTCACCTATATACAACATTCATCTGAGGCATTTCTGGTGTGCTTGAGTCATTATTACATTTGGTGATAGCTCCAGAGGTGGAGAAAATGCACAGGACAGTAAACATTGATCTGCCTAGTTTGTTCAGGGCCAGTAGATGAGAAGAAGAGTACAATCTGTCCACAAGGAATAGATTTGCTTCTAACCAAAATATGTCTTTGGGAATTACAGCTAAACCAGTTAATGCGTTCTGAATTTTGTCAGGTTTTTACTACAGAACTCTATGCATGCTTTAACATTTCCACTGCAACCCTCTGTGTCTCTGAATTTTTAGTAACTCAGAAGCAGTGTGTTTTCTCTAAGTTGGTTTTGAGCTGTTCTGAAAACATTTCTTAAATTGTTATGCTTAAACTGGTATAGTTTCTTAGCTCTCCACCTTCTTACTCCCCCTCCTTTTTTTTATTATTTCCTCCTAAAACCAGTTATGAGAAGTGGCATATTAACCTAATTCAGCAAAGCATTGTCTTGTGCTTGAAGTAGAGTTTCTGCTATTTTTTCTGTTGATCTGTTAGACTGTGATAACCATGCATACTCTAGAGATGCCTGAGTCAATAAGGTCATTTGCCAAGGGCATTTCTAGGTCTAGGAGTAGTTTTGCTTCAGGAAGGCTGCACAGTCTTTTAGGCTTTTCATGAAGAGTGTTGTGGCCAGTTTATTTATTCTGTGATGTTTTCACTTTTCAATGATACAAGGGATGTGCAAAGCACATTAATGTGGCTGGTGGTTTTGCAGCAGAAAGGCTTATTCATAAAAAACCAAAGGTATCTGTCACAAGATTTTAAATATGGTACTGCTTGGAAGGTGGATGCGAATGCTTGCTGTGTGAGGTGTGGCTCAGGCTGTTGATTGTAGCCTGACAAAACGGTAAAATAGTCCTATTACTTTGAAAAGTAATGGAAGAAAAATTTGTATAACTTGTTGCTGAGTGGAAAATTTGCTCTGGTCCATCTTGCAGTCATCCCAGGTGTTTCTGGCCATGAGTTCCTTCTGTGTTGGCTCTAGAAGTGTCCATCAGGCTCTCCACTTTGGAGATGCAACAGCTTTCTGATGGAAGGACTGAAAATGTGCTCCTAGCTATTTTAGTTTTACTGGGAAATGAGCGTATTCTTTTGCATACCTGTTGTATCAGTCAGACTTCTGTCTGCAGAAAAGGAGCAGCTGCTGTCCAGGTTAAGAGTCAAATCTACAGGCCTTGTTCCCTTTCCCACCCACTCAGCTCCCTGCGACACTGGAAAAGTAATTATGATATTGTTAAGATTTAAACATTTCTTTTTATTAATTCACATGTGCTTATACTTAAGAACTTCTCAGCCTTGTAGGTCACAGGTGGCAATTTTACTGTATAAAACATAGTGGTCAGTACTTACTAATGGGGTTGGACTTTCTTTCCTGTTAGGTTTGGTATTCACCCTGTGGCTGGTCGTATGCCTGGTCAACTCAACGTACTCCTAGCAGAAGCTGGTGTTCCCTATGATATTGTACTGGAAATGGACGAGATCAATGAAGACTTCCCAGGTTAGCATGCGAACTATAAGTTTCCAGTAGATTGGATTTGATCTTGTCAATTTTTATTTGATTCTGTTGTCACATTGCACAAGGATCTTACAAATGGAAAATCTCAGGCCATTCAGTTTCTCTTTGTGCCTGTTGTGATACCGCTGTAGAGGAGCAGAGGTGCAATCTGAGTGCTCTCCCAGCTGATGGCAAGTGAGCACAGAGGAATACAATAGCCTGACTCAGAAGCAGAAAATTGAGAAGCAGAGAGTGCGGACAGGTAAAGCAAAGGAAAATACTGAATGCAGGAGTACAGAAAAGAGTAGATCTGGAAGGGAGGTTAAACAGTCCTTTGAAACTTGTTTCCTCCAGATCGAAAGCAACAGTTTTGTGGCGTTTTTGTAATTGCTTGTAGCTGTAAAATAAATGACAAATGCTGTGTTGTCTTTTTTTTTTTTATCACTGTTACTGTTCCATACAGGAAAACTACTATTACTTTTTTAGGTCAGATGTTATGGATGACTTGACCCTGTCCTGTCTTGCAAACCAGTATCGCGTTGTACAGACAACTTCTTACTTTCTTACGTCCTTACTTAAAAATAAGAAAGTTGCTGGTAAAAGGTTTTTCAAAAGAATATTCAAAGGAAAAGCTGGGCACAAAGAAATTTGAAAGTGATGATACTATGTGTGTATGACAACATATTTAAATATTAAAGGATTTAATTTTTGTGTGGCAGAGTGGTCTAATGAGTCCCTTGGAGTGGAGTTGTGGATGGTTGCAGTTTGCTGGAGGTAGTTCTTAGCACACTTGGACTGTCAGGCACATTAATGTGCCTGATAAATTTGTAAATTATTTGTAAATTAAATCCCTGTAAATGTTTGTAGAGTGCTTACCATAAGGGTATGCCTCTAAAGATCAGATTTAACACAAAAATGTACATCAGTCTTAGTGCTATGGTTTCAGATAATTTTTCATCAATTTTCTTTGTCTTGCTGCAGAAACTGACTTGGTCCTTGTAATTGGTGCAAATGATACAGTTAATTCAGCAGCTCAGGAAGATCCAAACTCTATTATAGCTGGAATGCCAGTTCTTGAGGTCTGGAAGTCCAAACAGGTGAGATTAAGAGTTGCATTACCACCTACCTTGCGTAATATGCTTTTAAAAACATGGTTTATACGGTAAACTAACAAGATTCTCCTACTCTTCGGATTTCTGCAAGGTGTCCAACAAAGCAAACAGTATTTTGCAAGTATGATGCGCTGCTTATGATCTCACTAAAGTATTTGCTGATGATTGTGAGACTAATAATGACTGCAGTAAAAAAGACTGCAGTAGAAAGTGCTTCTGCTAAAAACTGTTATTAGAATAAATGATGTTCTGTTCACATCTGCAGCCTTGAAGCAATTCTGTACAAATATTTGCTATTTTAAGTTTATAGGAAATTTGACTTGACAACTTCATGATTGAGGAGGAAATACAAAAATGAATAATACACTTAAATAAAATAAACAACAACAACAAAAAAACCAACCCACCCCCATCCCCAAACAGTGAGTGGCTGGGTTGACTAGAAAGCTTAGTCTACCCAGATCGAACAGGCAGTTTAATTTCCTTACCAGTTTTGCTCTTTGAAAGCAACATCACCTGATCTAAAGTACATATACTTGAGTTTCCTTGGTGTGACATCTTTGACCTCTTGTTCCAAACCCAATCGTAGCCTCAGTTCTACTGTGGGTTAACCATTCTAGTACTCATAGTCATAGGCACATACATTTATCAGTGGTTTCTGTTGCAATCTGAGAAAGAAACATGTACGTGGTTAAAGTTGGTAAAAGTTGGTAAAGCTTCAGCTCTGCTGTAGGTGCCATGGTTAACTAATTTGACATTTAATAAAGCTGGCTGAAATTTATTTTAGGATTTTTTTTTTTTTAAATCCCATCTATGAAGTAATACAGAGTAATAGTCTGGAGAAGTACCAGAGTGTTGCCCCAAGTATTGATGTGAACTCTCATCTGAATTGTGTTACTGTCAGGGAATTGGGTTCTTAAAATAGTTCAAAAATAAAAAAGCCTCAAAAACCTTTTATCTCATAATCATCAGTGCCCATCTTGCTTTGAGTTTATTACATGGAATAAAGTAAAAGCATATGCACGTGTAGTGTCCACAGTCTCTTCATCTGACATGTAATACTGTGTTTAACAATAAAATGTTTCTGACACTGGTCCAGATACCAATTTGTCTGCTATATTAAAATTTGAAATACAGTTTTGTAGCAGTGAGCACCATATTTTGGCCAGGGATCTCTCTTGTGCTCCCTTCATTTATGGAGGTTGGTTATGTGTTGTCTTTGCTTGAGGGGAGAATGTGGTTAGTTTTTGCTCTTTTAAACATGAACCTTTTTATGTGCAGGTCATTGTAATGAAGAGATCTTTGGGAGTTGGTTATGCAGCAGTGGATAATCCAATCTTCTACAAACCCAATACTGCCATGTTGTTGGGAGATGCTAAGAAGACTTGTGATGCCCTGCAGGCCAAAGTCAGGGAATCGTATCAAAGCTAAATACTCCTGATTGCAACTACAATTTTGTCACAGAGGTCATGGAAAACAAGAGTTAAAAGAAATCTCTTACTGTAATAATGCAGCCAGCATTTGGAGAAGACTGCATTGGCTCCTAGGAGATACAGTTCAGTCAGGGAATGTAGTCTTTTATGAAAGGATGGACACATAGCCCTTGAAACTGGATCTCCTATGAGGCAATGCATTAAAGAATGAAAATGTACTTTTTAAGGTTAATATTGAGCTGTTAGAAACAGGAACTAATAACTTGTGGTCATCTTTAAGTAGTTATTGGTTTCTTCCTCATAACTGTTTGTACTTCTGTCATGGAAATTCACTAAAAAATACTGTGCCAAAATTGTATTTGCCTTAACAAAGCTGGTCTGTGGCCAGTGTGGACAAAACAACTATATTTCATCAAAACTGATATCAAAATTACAAACACATGCAAGCAGATGCAAATAGATGCTTACATGATTTGAGATTCTAAACATAATACTCTGATAAATCTCTGTAGAAAAAATTAACTGTTTCTTTTGGGGATTGTGTACATGCTGTGAATCAGGAACATTTTAGGAAAGTTACTTTTCTTTAAAATGTATTTTCACTTTTTTGTAGTGCCCACTTACAGTATGTAAAACAACACACAGGATTTCAGGGACCTACCAAGTGATCTTCAAGCCTGACAAGGAAATGTACACTTACTTGCGCTGCTTAACTATTTTAAGCATCTGCTACATTCACAGTCTTTTTCAGTTGTTGCCTTTTTATGTTTCTGAGAAAAAATATGGTCCAGTTCTGCACAGGCGGAACATGTTGCATACCTGATCTGTTCACAGAATTTGGACCACAGTGTTCCAGTTTATGTTCACTTAGACTTTTAACTGTATTTGCTACTTCAAACTTTAGTGATGCTTTCTTACTTAACATTTTTGTGATGCTGGTAAAGGCACTTTTCAACATATTTAAGATGCTGGAGTTTATTAGAATTTTTCTAAATAAATAAGCTATAGTTTGGACAGCACAGAAACAACAAACTTAAAATCCAGTGTTTTGATTTTTTTGACTTCTCCCTAATGTAATTAAAAGCACTGTTAAATTCCCATAGTAAGTTCAGCAAGAATTAAATTAAATTGTGACATAGATTTCTGGTTTGTTTTTATTATGTTAAGTGTACTTGAGTGGAACTCAAATATTTGCCTAATAAAATGAACTTATGTTTCTGTAATGATGTGGCAACTGTCCATGGTGACAAAGGCTAAATAGAAATAGCTGTACTTGGGTTAGAAAACATTCATATCTGGGAAAAGACAAACTATTATTAAGTAAGTCTTTAAATTAATCCATCTTGATTGATAGAACAAACTTTTTTTATTACACCATGTATAGAGACCTCATAAAATAGAGCATATCTACTTAGCTACCTCTGTTTTTATGTGAAGATCACTTAAAATGCAGACATTGAACAGGTAATACATTAAGAAATGTAACAATGTATGAAAGAAGCTACGCTTTCTGCAAATCTCTTCTATAATTGAAATAATTATCATGTAAGCATTCATATGTTGTACACTGCAGGAAAAGACTTGTAATTAAATTTTAATTTAAATCATTGTGGCAGCTATATTTCAATGTAGCATCTATGGCCTCTTGATTTCATTGTATTCAACTTTTCTTTTAGGCCTGCAAAAAATAGGAGGGAAATGGGAGAAGGGGAAAGACAAGGAATAATCCTCTCTCTTTCTCCCTCCCAATGAAGCAAAAAAAGGGATTTGAAGTGGTTTAAAATCCTAAAGTATTAATTATTGTCTTATCAAACTTTAAGTATCTAACTGCTGTATGCAACATGTCTCTGCTTATAAGTAGCTAATATAAGACTTAGCTTTTCTTAAAAAAAACACAAAGGGGATTGAACAATTTTTTTTCTATGTATTTGGAAAAAAACCCGTACTGTTATGTTTGATCAGAGATACCAGTGTTATCTTTAAAACTGTGCTCTACCATGGAACACCAGGTAATTGTTGAAGTGCTAATAAAAAGTTGATTATTTTTCTTCATTGATTGCTGTCTCTCTTCTCTCCTGTTGTGTTTCCTGAGTAGATAAGTAGTCTGAGATTCTTCCTGGAAGTTAGAAGATCAGAGTGCCACCAAAGATTTTGGAGCTTGAAGAATGTAGTGAAAAGGAGTCACGGCAGCATACGCATATTTCATTTCTTTTGTAATTTGAATGGTTCTTTAAAATAGTCATTCTAGGTGTGACTGATGCCACCTGACCTTAGCAACTTCACTATGAGCTTTTCTAGTAAGTGAAGAAGGTTAGACAACTTCTGAGAACAGTTGATCCCCATATGTGTTGCCTTTTTCACTTAAAAAAAAAAAAAGGAAAAAAATCCTAACTTGGGGGAGTATTTAATTTTCCATGGGCCGAGGTGTGAGATGAATCCTATCCCTTTGGGCCTGATACCATATATGTTTGCTTCAGTTTTTAGTTCTTTAGTTCTACAAGGTAGTCAAGTTGATTGTTGTGATGATTTCAGTTTGTACCTTCAAAGTGAATGATGACTAATTTTAGCCATCTGATAGTCCATTCAATTTTATCATTGCACGAGTCTGACATGCAGCTTTCATGTTTTCTTCAAGCTGAGAGTTGAGGTCTCCTTCAGAGGCTGCAGCCTGGCGTTGATTTGTGAGGTAACCTCTCTTCCCTCGATTGAGCAGCCCACCTGGAAAGCGTATACCCACAACACATGGATCTGTAGTCTGACAAATGGTAAAGCCATAGCCTGTGTCCTTTTGTGGGTCTAATGGCTAAGTTGAAGATTTTACTCTCTACCCTGTTGCCAGCTGCTTATTATCACCCAAGAGGTATTTACTCTAGCCTGCCTCAAGCAGGCTATGAAAGTCTGTTCTGATCACATCATGGCAAAGCGGAGCAGCAAGAACAAAAGGAGAGGATGGAGGACATTAATCTCTGTTCAGCTGGTGGAACTTTTCTAGTTTGCCATGTGTGTCCATGGCCATGAAACACCTTGGATCTTTGTTTTTACTACAGGTTGTTGCACTACGAAAGTTACAGAGGAATTCAGTTTGGAATTATCCTCTAGAGGTAATTTAGTCCAGTCCTCTGCTGAAAAGAGATCCAGTTTGATCAGATTGCTCCAGGCTTTGATTTGAACACCTCCAGGGTGGAGATTGCACAACGTCTCTGTTGCACTATTCCAGTGTTTGATTGTTCCCATTGTGAACAATTTTTTTTTTTTTAATATCTGATGGGAATTTCCTTTGCTGCAACTTGTGTGCAATACCTAGCCTAATCCTGTTACTGTGCCCATCCGAGAAGAGTCTGTTTTCACCACTGTCTCATGGAAAACAACGGGAGAATTATGCCCTTTTCCTTCTAAGGCTGACAAACGCAGTTCTTTGGCATGTGTGAATGATGGCTCCCAGTTTGGCTTACTTCAGTATGTCAATGGTTTCTTGTACCGGACATGCTAATCCAGATGCAGTCTTCAAAGTGCAATGGGGAATCATCACTTCCCTTACCTGCTAGCTGTATGCTTACTGATGCAGCCCAAAACGTGGCAGGCCTTTGCTGCAAGGTTGTGCTGCTGTTTCATGTTTTATCTAGTTTTCCACAGAGCTATTTTCTAGGTAGTCAGCCCCCACTCTGTGCTGTTGTATG
Organism: Aramus guarauna; assembly: GCA_013400195.1. Lineage (NCBI taxonomy): Eukaryota > Metazoa > Chordata > Aves > Gruiformes > Aramidae > Aramus > Aramus guarauna. Next base: position 62,965 of record VXBL01001816.1, read on the forward strand.
GGGTTATTCCATCCTGAGTAATGGACTTTGCATTTGCCTTGGAACTTAATGAGATTCCTCTCAATCTGTTTCTTAGCCTGCTGAGGTCCCTCTGGCAGTCATGCCTTCCAGTATGTAATTTGTTCCTACAGTTTGCTAAAATCTGTGAGCTTGTGAGTGCTTGCTTTCCCATTGTCCAGGTCAATAACAAAGACATTAGAATCATAGAATGGTTTGGGTAGGAAAGGACCTCAAAGATCATCTAGTTCCAACCTCCCTGCCATGGGCAGGGACACCTTCTACTAAATCAGGTTACCCAAAGCCCCATCCAACCTGGCCTTGAACACTTCCAGGGATGGGGCATCCACAGCTTCTCTGGGCAACCTGTTCCCAGGGTGGCCTCACCACCCTCACAGTAAAGAATTTCTTCCTTATGTCTAATCTAAATCTACCCTCTTTTAGTTTAAACCCATTCCCCCTTGTCCTATCACTACATGCCCTTGAACACAGTCCTTCACCATCTTTCCTGTAGGACCTTTCAGGTACTGGAAGGCTGCTCTCAGAGATCGGAAG
>VXBL01001817.1:7393-147787 GCA_013400195.1 Aramus guarauna
ATCACCTCCCTTGACCTGCTGGTCCCACTTCTTTTGATGCAGCCCAGGGCACGGTTGGCTTTCTGGGCTGCAAGCACACATTGACAGCTCATTTTGAGCTTCTCATCAATCAATACCCCGAAGTCCTTCTCCTCAGGGCTGCTCTCAATCCATCCTCCTCCCAGCCTGTAGTTGTGCTTGGGATTGTGCCGACCCACGTGCAGGACCTTGCACTTGGCCTTGTGCCATTTTCCAACACAGTCAATTTTTACCATTACCTCTCCCTGTCCTACTCTACCTCAGGAGGATCCAAGGAGGAGCTGAGGTCCTGCACAAGTGCTACCCATTTCAGTGTATCCAAATCACTTATAGGAACTTTCTGGAGCCAGTTCACTCAGATTCAGAAAATTAAAAAGATGCTTAAATTTCATTGCTGTTTGCCCCTCCCCTTTCCTCCCAGGGCAAGTCTCTGTGCTTGCAGATGTTTTTATCTTTTTTCCCTTGGTTCCAGAAATCTCTTTCCCACATCCCTCCCCATGTTTTTTCTCCTCCAAAACAGCCCAGACACACAAGCTGTCTACATCCCTCATGAAACGCCACTTACAACACCTGACATTGGAGTACCAGATAAAGGGCCACAGGAAGAGCTCTGGAAGACACTTTGCTGCCTAACAACTCAGAGAAGCTGCTAACGCTCATTCAAAAGCACCAAAGCACCCTGGTTCTTACCGCTATTAATTCCAAAGCATTTACTGCTTTTGCAAACCTCACTAGATGCCTATCTTGTGCAAGACAAGCAAATACTTTTTCCAAATATAGCCCCAAATATCCTTACATGGAATAAAAATATCCACTGCCAACAAAGTGTCTATGCAGATTTAGTGACAAACAAATATTATTAACACAATTAATGATGCCCCTAAATATACATCAAACATTTCACAAAACAACTGACTGATCTTTAAAGGACATTTGCCTTTTCCCCTGGATATAGTTTCTTCCTAGCAGAGGGAAAGAATTATGCTGTCCAAAAGTAGAGTTATAAATTTTACTACTGGGCTAAATACAATGTGTGCATAAATCTGGCAACTGTGAAGTGTTGTTAAATAGATAAACGTTCAGTTTTTTAGCCCTGCCATATATCAAAAGGACCTTCCCCTACACTTCATCCTGACAGCTGTGAGCATTTTTAATGGTGGAAGAAAACTCATTTTATTGTTTGAAAAATACCTGTAGAAAACTAAACTCTCCCAGCTAAAAAAATACTGGCCTTCCTAGTTTAATGTGAGTAAGCAGCAGCCTGATAGGTTTCCTGGCCTTACAGATGTTCATGGCCATGCGCGAGTCTCTTCCAAAGCACACATTTTGCTCTCCAACACAAAACTGAAGAAAAATGCAAATCAGAAGGCCTTTGGCTCTCTCTGGACTACTACTAAGGAAATCTCCTTCCCACTCTCATGCTTCAGTTTCCACACCATGAACCTCCCCAATTATTGCAGATTCTTCCTGCTGACACAGTCGTCCCTTGCGTCCCTTGCATACAAGGACACTTTCTGTTAGCTAATGGTTATTACCTGTGGATTTCCCAGTAGCTGGCACTCCACGACCAGAGGTGAAATGAAGTCCTGTCCTGTGAGCTCATGGTCTATCTACAAGACATGTCGTAATGTGCATTCATGCCAACCACCATGAGCTACAGCCTAGACCCCAGCTCAGAGACTTGCTTCTTATCACTTTCCAGCGATGAAGTCTTTCCTGGGCATCAGTCCATACTCATATTACCCCATATGTTACTTGATAAATTATATGTAAGAGTGAAGAAGGAGTCAACATGATCCACACATGGGTGAAAATACAGCATTGCCTGTTCACCACTGTAGTCATACAAATTTCTTTAGTTTATAGTCTTTACTAAGTTAAATCAAGTTTAATATCACAGAAACCTGTCATGTCACTTATCCAGAAAGCAGGATTCACAATTTAGAGCCCTATAAAAATGATAATAAGAAAAGAAATTATTTTTCTCATTGACTGCCACAGTTGAAATGAAGCTTATTTCTTTTTATTAAGTACTTATATGGTCCTCATACACTTATCTATTGCCTGAGGCACTCATTCTCTCCAAGAAAAATCACTATTAATCCTTGTTTGTGCCAAGTCCTTGCAGTACAACAGTGTGTCCAGAAAAAGGTGCCATTTAATAATAAAGTTTAAGGTTGTTACAGACAGAATCAGTGTGGGCAAGTATAGATCACTTGTGGGTTTGCTTTAGAATGTCTATAAAAATGTTTTATATTAAAAAATCCCCAAATATTATATCAGTGAGGATACAAAAGCAGAGAAATCTGGCCAAAATTTGATTACGTGCTTTGGAGATTCTGGTTATTTAGCTGTGAATATTTGCAGTTCATTGATTGGTACATATTAAATAGATTAAAGAGCGACAGAGCACTGGAACAGGCTGCCCAGAGAGGCTGTGGAGATTGTCTCTGGAGATATTCAGAACCCACTTGGACGTGATCCTGTGCAACCTACTCTGGGTGATCCTGCTTTAGCAGGGGGGTTGGACTAGATGGTCTCCAGAGGTCCCTTCCACCCCCCACCAGTCTGTGATTCTGTGATTATCTGATGCTTTTGGTATTTTGCAAATTCCATCTTAAGGGAAGATATTTCTCTCATATATGAGACTTTTTTTGTGGTTTATGTGGACTGCAACTGCCCTGTGTAAGGAATTACTCTTCTGTGTCAGGAATTTGCATTGTCCTGAAGCACTGAGTCCCAGAATCCCACCAAGCAAGGAGAAAGATTGGACATCCCTGTTTAAAATCCCTCTTCCTCTGCATGGGAAGGTTTTGTGTTGAATGGATACTCATTTACAGAGACAGAGTGAGAAAAGCTGGTCATGGCAAAGACCTGTTCCAGACATATTGCTGAGGAAAACTGTGGGAAAACAGAAAAATGTAGTGCTAAAGAGACAGGAACAACTCTGTAAGAATTTGGTGTTAATGTGGTGGGTTGTTTTTTTTTTTTCTCCCTTCCTTCTTTTCTCTTTCTTTCTTTTTTCCCCTTCCTTTATTTCTTTTTTCCTCACTTTCTTTCTTTTCTCCTTCCTTCCTTCCTTCCTTCCATCTCTTAACTCTGTGTATGTATTTGTATACTTACATTCTTAGTAGAAAAAAAAAACAGAATAATTTGAGACTTCAGACTGAATTTCCCCAATGCTTCTGGCTTAAAAGTGGAATAAAGTGAAATAAGTGGTGAGCTTCTTACAGAACATCATCCCTGGAGCATTCCTTAAGAGCGCTTCCTCAGAAATGGGGGAAATAGTTCAGATTCCTCCTCTTCTCAGGCAATATGAACACACCAACAGCTTCAAAAGTGATTTAATCTAAATAAAACAGGAAATTCTGTGTGGGATGCTCACTTCTCTTGAAGCTGAATAATTCAATATAAAATATTTAGCTTTTGAGGGGAGACAGACAGAAAGACTGATTGTAGGAAAGCTTGTCACTTAGGGAATGTATGAAGAATATCAAACTTCCAATTCATATCTCACAGAGGAATTAGAGGTTTTCTAAAGGTGAAACAACACATGACATTCCTGTTCTTGAATGCTACTAATGTTAGCACTTTCTGAAAATCAGACAACTGCATTTCAGGTTGGTGCTCTGAATCACAAAGTCACTTTGTGCTTGGGTTTTTCATATGCCATATAGTGAGTCACAGTCTTTATTTCCTTTTATTTTTACATATTTTATACATCTATAGACAAATATAACCACAAAATTGAGAGCAGCTTCATCCCCAGATGCCTGATGTTATATTCAGCTCACAAAGAGAAACAGCCTTCAAAACAGCCAACATGCAAATACTTAATGAATGATGGCTGAAAAATGAGCACAGAGAATAGGCATGATTGAAATTTTGCCCTTTTCTGGAGCCTGGAAATCTCAGCATGGGTCCACACAGGCACTTGGAGTCAACCTTAGCACTACCTTCTGGCCAAGGTCACAAAACATTTCCACAAGCCATTTGCAGAAGTTTCTCATCTTGGGATCCAGAAACCCTGATGAACTTTGATGTCTAGTATCAAACGTGTCTTGCTTAAGAGTGCCACGCATATAACAAAATATGGGCGATTACATCCTCCTCCTATGCAGTGCACAAAAGGAATACAGGACCAGATTTTCCCACACTTTTTTTTGTTGGCCCATATCTACCCACTACAAGCCGTATGTGTGAAAACTCATACATTCCCATGTGGCCATAGGGATCTCAGACACAGTGAGCCACTGTTTAAGACATCTGTCTTTCAACTTGACACAGGGGGTAAGTCTCTGAGCTCATGAACCAAAGAGAAGAGAAAAAGTACTCTACATCCTCAGATTGTCCATCCTAAGCCCAGCTCTTCTGAAGTATACATCCAATGCAGTCCAGCAGATTGAGCTGTCAGAAAGCCAGCTATTAAACAGTACTCCGTGCTTCTACTATTTTAGAGTGTTTTCCCCTTTCTTATACAGCCTGTAGTTAGAGAGGAGCTTGGAAGGAGGTTGATTCCTGGGACTCCCCTGAAGGACCCACACATTATGGGGACAGCTGGGACAGCTGCTGTGAGATAAGGAAGAGGTATGTGAAGGCTCAGACACCTTGGTGAGGACAACTTGCATGATGGACTGTGCTATTAATATACATCAGTCCTAAATATCAGACTAAATAACTTCTGGGTTTAATATGAGTTTTAACATCCTTCATTTTCAGTCATTTTGTGTAAACTAGATAGACACTCTTGAATACAGCAAGGCAAGTATGAATGTCTGTCACTCCTGCACCATGAAGTGGAGCTTAAGCTCAAGCTGTTATTGTGTGAGTTAAAAGCTCTTTACCAATGACCTCAGATATTGCCTGAAGACTGGACATAAGGGAGGATTTTCCAGTGCACTGCAAGAACCGTGTTTGAGACAGGAGAATACGTCAAGATACTGGTGACTGTCATAGCTGAATCCTCAAAGACAAAATCTGTGTGCCCTGGGACAAATCCCAAAAGCAGGTTTGGATGGGGAGGTGGAAGGGGTGTTACAATCTTTTTATTTTCTTCTTTTCTAATCCCTCAGTCTCTTTTTTTGATGGAGGGAAGTCCACAGCTGCATTACCTAAATACAGGAATTTTCAGGGCAAAAGAGTGAGGCCAGCTGTGATAAGTTAGTTAATTCCTCTGGCTCATTATATCAGAGACATGCTCTGACAAGTTGAGACTGGCTGCTATTACAAATGTACAGCCTGGGAGGAAAAAAATACCAATGTAAAGGTTTGGACCTTTTCTTCGTAAAGTTGCTTTAATTAGAAAACCAGACTCTAGGAGGCTTTGTACTGTGAAAGTCCAATTGTTGAAGAGGATTGGGGGTGGGATACTCACATTTGCCCATCAAGTTACTGAGCTGTCCATCCCATCTATCTCAGTTTGTATCCTTTGTCCAAAAGTGGCTCTTATCACCTGGGCCCACAAAGGGTAGAGAGAAGAGACATTTATTCCACAAGCACAAAGACCACTTTGAAGACATAGCTCTTTGTTCGCCTTCAAACACTCCTTCTGGTGTCAGCTAAGGAGTATTGAAATTTGTCTGCGTTGGTTGCTTAAAAAAAAAATTTACACAGGTGGCCGAGAGATCGAACAAGCCCTTTTCCCATACTTCTGCAATAGTTTATGCTGCAAGAAGGCAGTGGCAAACAGTGGGAACTCACCCCAAGAGGAAGAAAACGGGTGCCAGAACAATCATGGTGCCAGCCCAGGCTGGAGGAGAGGCCCTTGTGTTGCTACTCGTTCCTGCGCTGTTGCACAGGCTATGGATGCCTGCGTTTTACAATTCATGTGGTTAAATGGCCTTATTAGCATTTTTCAGCTTTATTCAGTATAAATAAGTGAGGGAGTGTGAGGCATTCAGGGAAAGATCTAAGAAAGCCTATGGGTGCTTGAAACAGTACAGTACGTATTTCACTCCAACACAGAAATGCAAATCTCTGCATGTCAACAACTACCTAAATAGGTATCTAATCTTGCTCCATGACACGTGATAAAGCTGATGCTTCCAGAAAATAGCAAACCTTCTGCTGGTCAATGCATGTGCAATTACTGTTAGTGCTTTTGAAACCTCTCAGAATCTGCACGTGCATAGAGGTAGCAAACCTGATATAAGGATCAGAAAACAAACAAACGCAAGTAGCCTGAAAAACTCAAATTACAGGCAGAGTGAGTGAGTGCAGTTAGGCATTCACTCGTGCAATACGTCAAGAATCTCCCTATGCACAAATTTTTGGGTTCCACTACCCCAGGCCATGCATCAAAAAAGTAATAATTGTATTTCCACAGGTTGTTGTTAATACTGCAGTGACTTATGCCCTTGGAAGCACTGATGGGAGATTTGCCTATATTTCAAAATTCCCAGGAAGTTAAAAATTAATTACTATTTTGAGCAATGTCACATTAGCAACCAACTTTGAAAAGGGCTGGGGAGAGAGAGAGAAGAATCCAGCTGAGAGAAAATTAAAATAATATCAGGCAAGAGAAGAAGGAACACTGTCAACATAAACACCACATTTCCCTTGAAGTTCCAACAGAAAGTAGAATTCTTAATAGAAAACACAAGTTTCATTATTAAACAGGAGAAAAATTATATATATTTACATGTTTTTTGTTTTGTTCAAATCACCAAAGGGCTGAGGAGGCAGATGTGAAGGATGAAGAGTGCATTAGGGAGGAGGAAACATCAAACTAGTTTGGCATCTCTCCAAGACTAGTTAGAGATGTTCACAAATCCTTTGGGATCATAAAATTTGCCCAATTTTAATGATAATACAGTCACAATACCTTATTAGCCTTATTATAGCCAATGATTTCTCTGCCGTGGGATTTTACTCATGAGCCAATGACTTTGACTGTGCTAGGAAATAGGAATGTTCCTCCAAAACTGTGTTTTAAATACTGCTGTCACCCAGAGGTGTTGTATCAGCAATCCACACTGCTATGAATATTTTTGAAAGGATTGTCCAGGAATAAAACTTTCTCAGACAATAACACAATTCATCTAATGGGTAGGACTGAGCTGAAAGAGGAAAAAAAAAAAAAAAAAAAGAAGGAAGGAGTAAGTTTAACTTTTCTGTGGAAGATAAAGCAGGATGAATATAGGAGTTAAAAGCCGTGAGCAAACCAAACTGTGGTCTGATCCTCCAGGAACACATTTAGTCTAATTTATTGCGTGCATGTAGCTCCACTGCTGTATTTTGGAAGTCTTGCTGAGGCTCTTCTCTAGACCATAGATGATGGGACCTTTCATGTCCAGACAGGTTTGGAAGCCTACATCATCAGCAAGTGGCTTTATATGTGACCACACCAGGGTGCACAGTGTATCTGTGAGGCATGTGATGTAGCAGTGCGAAAGAATAGGGGCTAGATCAGGGAACATGAGCCTAAGGACATGCATAATGTTCATGAACAGTTATATGAGTAATCTTTGAATCAAATTTTTTTCTTATCAGTGCCATGAGAGTGTGTTTCACTCTTTTAGGCAATACTTTGATGGAAATCTTTGCAGTTTATTCCTGTAATAAATACTGATTAAAATAACAAATAAATAAGGAGCTAAAATCCTCTTCAACAATACAAGAGGTAGATTTGGAGTGAACTGATGCCCCAGGAGTATTCCAGTATTGGGTTATTTGATGTCATTCTTAAAAGCACTTAAAAATGTTTTCAGAAGCCCTGATATAACTCACCTCCAGTTCAGATGCTTTACTAATATACATTGATGCCTAATACTCTGTATTTGGTGAAAAATTGTGCAAAGAGAAGCACTCAGTAGTATCTGAAAAGTGCTGTGACTTTTCCATCCTGACACTCCTGGGTCAAGGATTTAGAGGCAGCCAGAAATTTTGCCACGTGAGATTAGTAAACCCTGACCAGGCTGGGCTCATTGACCTTTCATCCTTCCTGGTCCTAGACCAGAAGGTATCAGGTCACTGTCCTGATTTTAACATAATGAAGGTAATCCTTAAGTGAATAATGAATCAAACTTTGGCCTAACCTCCTAAGAGACACCCCGTATACTTGGGTGCCAAGCCCCAGGTTATAAAGATAGGGCAGGCTTTGATGGATTCTGAAGAAGGGTCAGCCTGTGTATTGAATAACTGCCCGTACACAATGAAGACCAAGGATTTATGGCACCCAGCTTGGGAGGACTTGAAAGTCTTGGTTAAACCAAGACACCAGGCCAGCTGGAGCTGCCCAGACTTCCCTTGGGATCAGCAGTTTTAGATCAGGATAAAAAATTGTACTGTATCTGAACTTCTAGGTGATGAGATATGGACACCACATCTGAACAGACTCTACACGTCTACATGAGGAGCTGCTTCATTTAATACATTCACCTTCATTCAAAATTGCTCACACAAATACAGAGAAGACTGAGACTTCTCCACAGATATGTATTTGCTGTTCGTCTTGGCTTATCAATGGGAAGGAAAATTTGTGCTGCTGCTAGCTTTCAGTAGCTACAAAGAATGGCTTTTCAAAAGGGAAAGGTATAATCTTGCTTTCCTTACATAGCAGTATTTAATTTGGATTCCAGAGCATTTACAGCTTGAGCAAGAGAGATATCAGCTCAGGCGCTTGCTTCAAAGAAAGTTTGCAGTGGTGGCATTTGACAATGACAATTAATAGTTAACCAGCAAAATTTACACAGAAATATCTGGCACTGAGTAAACAGGGAGATCCCAACAATTTAGTTTAACGTATCCAATTTTGCAACTGCAACCATGTTTGACGGAAAATATTCCCAGTCATTTTCTGCCAATATCTATAATGAGAATCAGAAATGTGATGGTGTAGCTTAAGCAGTTTGAGAACTTACTGATTCCTGAGTGTTCATAACAGCTTCCATTTCATAGCTACATCAATTGCCTTTAAGATGGACAAATACATGTGTGTTTATATACACATTTAAAAGTTTTAAAGAAAAGTTCTGGGATCAGATTTCTCCATTTTATAGGTTGCTGTGGAAACAGATTAGCCCTCTGGAAATAAAAACCCATGTTTGACTATAATGCAAAGAACAATCCATAGCATGAAAGGAAAGAACAGCTGGGAGTTGGCATAGTGTAAGCTGACATGTCAGACAGTAGCCAGACAAAGTGAGCCAGGGACTGTCTGAAAAAAAAAGGGGGAGGAAAAAAAAAAGTAAGAACTAAGCACTGTCAACAAAGTCTGCAAAACGGTCCAGCTGTTCACTCTCATCATAACTAAGAAAATAAGGAGAGAATTCCAGGGCTGAGGATTAAATTTATGAAGAGAAGAAAACCTGAATGGAAAGAGTGAATAGGATTTCAGACAAAACAGACCCCGCACGGAGGTCTTTATTCGGAAATAACTTGGAAAGCACAACGCTGGGTTCCGAACAAAACACACATCCCTCTGCAACCTTGTTTATAAAAGGCCGAAAGGAATCTTAATACACGGCATTAAGCAGGCTTTTACAGAAAACATCGTTTGTATAATTTCATTGTTTTGGGCTGAGCATTAATGTCCTAGGCAGTTAAACAGATTTAGAGAATTTGAGAAAAGGCATATCCAGCATTGCAAAAAGGGCTAAAAGGTGAACAAGCTTCACCACAAATCCCTGCTGAAACCTGAAATGAAAGCCCAAAGGACTTCTGATATACTGTAAATAGCCAGTCAACTCCTAGAGCCTTAAGTGATGTCTGGTCTTTTGTTCAGACAATGGACAATTGAATCCAAGATGAACGGTTCCCAGGATTACGTGTGCACTGAGCAGCATAGAGGGAAAGAGGAGTGTTAGAGAGGTTAATTCAGACATGCTTACCTCCCAGACAAAGACATTCAACAGTACAGAACCTGATTAGGGACTCTTCAAGAAAGACAAATAATGTCATTCATGTTGCATAAACAGCTGTGACTATGCATGGGTGCATAGTTAGAAAATAATAATGAATGCACTTTCTTCTCCCTTTTTTTTTTTTTTCTTTTTCTTTTTTGAGTAATGGCCCCTCTGTCCAGTGATCTCTTAGCAGCAAAGCCAGCTAAATAGCTAGCAAGATGATTGATTAAGAAGATGCTTTGTTTCCATTGTCTGTGTGATCACTCCAGGCACTCAGCAATCTAATCTGTTAACTCCTGCATCAGTTAAGTACGTTATAAATCAGGAATGAAAAACATAAATGCCTAGTGAGGAAACTTCATATTCTTTAGATGAAACTAATTATGAGTGTGGATTTCATTAGTGATAGGACAGCTCTGAAATATCATTCATAGTTATTCATCCATGCTCTGGTACCCAAAGATAACACTTGCAAATGCCATGGTAATAATAGGATAAACAGATTGAACTAATATCCAAAATAGCACGTCATCTGGGTTTTCAATATTTACATTTGATGCCACTTAAATGAGCAGGGCATAATGAAGAAAGGCACAAGATACACTAAGCTTTCATAAATCTCTCACTTTTATCATAGTCATGGTGCATTTCTGTAAGTCATATACCAGTTGTTGCTTTTGTTTGTGTCCAACAGCATCATCACCTTTGCCAAACATGGCCTTAAGTATCTTAATCTCCTTGGGTTTTTGCTTTTTTAATTTATTTTGCTAGATAAGAAAACACCCTGTCTGTCCCTCCTGACTTTCATAGTCTTCCTGCATGTCTCGCTTGCCAATCTCCTAACCTACAACATTACAGGCTCTAATTATAAAAAAGGTCAGGTTTCCAGGGGAAATGCATGGCCTGTGGTTCAGCAGGCAAGGAGGCACCTGCAAGCACTATCCTGGCCACTCCACCTGCCATGAAAATATCCCTCTGCTAGAACTCCTCAGCTCTCACTGTTAACGTCCTGTGATTTCAGCTTTGGTCCTGTGAAAAAGTGTCCTGATGTGCCATCAGAACTGCAGTCACTTGGGGATTATCTTCATGTTTACCCAGAGCGGATATCAGTATGAGCACTAAAGCTAACAGCCCGCAGGGGTGGGTTGGCAGCTGTTTGTGGTAAGAACCCCCCGCCTTGATTCGGATTGGTAAGGAAAAGCTGGGACTAGAGGGCACATCAAATTGCTCAAACTTTTCATGTATGTGTAGGCTGCAGAAAAGAGCGGAAGGTGGGAGGACAGTAGTTTAAATTGTATCATGTCCTCAAGAATAAACCTTGGGATTCTGCAGCACTCCTTCCTAGGGCCATTTTTCAGCTTCTATTGCTCGGTGATAATCAGTTTGCCAGACAATTAACTGCGCTGGATCGGAGTTGAACATGTTGACACTGGCCCACAGAAGGAGTTGTGTAGCTTGGCTGACTCACAGGTTGTCCAAGGGAAGTGAATCTCAGATACACGCGCTGACTTCCACTGCAGCCTGCTGTGCTTTAAATCAGAGCAGAGTTACTGTTTCCGCAAGCACTTTGGTGCTGAGTGAGGAGAGATGTGGGACCACCATCTCCCTTGCCTTCTCTGCAACACTCTGAGCACAGTGGGTCACATAGGAGACCCACACGTAATGTTCCTTAATCTCCCTCCTGAGTCCAAGACACCAGAAGTGTCATCCCTGCTGATGCACTGATTTTCCCTGAACCTTACTCATTATGACCAGTATAATGTGTCCTCAGCCTGCTCCCGTGATGAGTAGGCAGTTATGATATATACACGGTTATTTATTGATTCAATAAATTGGCCAAGAACTGGCCCTCTTTTTTTCCTTCTTGACCTACTGACAAATATATCACTAGCTCCAGTGTCTGAGCATCACCAGCAATATCTTTTTAGACATTTTTTTCTGATTCAGAGATACAGTAATTCAAAATTCATCTGATGCAGTGGTTCAAAATCCAAGATACATTGCTAATATTAGTATGGTAGTACTCATAGTAATTTTTATTTTCCTGTTCCTTGAGTACACTGTTTTTTCTGATTTGGCTGCCCACAGGACACGTTTGAAACTCCATGCTCACAGGGCAAGGGAACTAACACATGTGGAAACCTGGGACAGACCTACAAATTATTACGTCTTTTTCCAGAGGGAGAAGGGGGTTTTTTTGGACACTTGGGCAAACTAACCCTATGAAAAGGGCTGAATTCCACTCCAGGTAAGAGATAAGCATGTTAAAACTCAAACATTTTTTCTTTTTGAAAGCAATAATTTGCCAATTGCCCATATTGGCATTTGTAAATAGAAGAAAAGAACAGCCAGTCTTCATCTCACTGTGACTTGGTAGCAATCTGATCGTAGTGCTTATGTTCAAGGTTTGTCCTGTCCCTTCTACAAACATGCTTTTGAAGTAAGGTATGTAAAGAAACAATCCCACAGGAATAATGTCTGTGTAAAGAAAAGCTAGGAGCAGGCCTGGATCAGGCAGCACCTGCATGTTTTAAATTACAGGTGGGAGTGTAACAGTGTGAAGTCAGCACACCACCACAGAAGAGGTGTGAGCCTGTGGGGACACTGAATTTCCCTGGGGGACCATGGCTGCAGTAACAGCCGTACGAAATTTCAGGCTGAAAATGCACAGTGGCCTTCAAAGAATCTCAGTGATATTTCAAGCTGCTCACGCAGCAGATATCATGAGTCACTTAAAACGAACCCAAGATTAGATTGAAATTTCAGAAAATCTCAAGTTCTGGGTTGTTTGACTTCTGGAGTTTGTCCAAGGATGTTAGACAAATCAGTCTTTTGCTAAGATTGCCTTTGTGACATCCATCCCCAAAGCATTCTTGCTGTTCTTGGAGAGAAGAAATCACAACTTTGACTTGCATCTTCTTGTAGAACAGAGTAGAGTAGAGTAGAGTAGAGTAGAGTAGAGTAGAGTAGAGTAGAATAGAATAGAATAGAATAGAATAGAATAGAATAGAATAGAATAGAATAGAATAGAATAGAATAGAATAGAATAGAATAGAATAGAATAGAATAGAATAGAATAGAATAGAATAGAATAGAATAGAATAGAATAGAATAGAATAGAATAGAATAGAATAGAATAGAATAGAATAGAATAGAATAGAATAGAATAGAATAGAATAGAATAGAATAGAATAGAATAGAATAGAATAGAATAGAATAGAATAGAATAGAATAGAATAGAATAGAATAGAATAGAATAGAATAGAATAGAATAGAATAGAATAGAATAGAATAGAATAGAATAGAATAGAATAGAATAGAATAGAATAGAATAGAATAGAATAGAATAGAATAGAATAGAATAGAATAGAATAGAATAGAATAGAATAGAATAGAATAGAATAGAATAGAATAGAATAGAATAGAATAGAATAGAATAGAATAGAATAGAATAGAATAGAATAGAATAGAATAGAATAGAATAGAATAGAATAGAATAGAATAGAATAGAATAGAATAGAATAGAATAGAATAGAATAGAATAGAATAGAATAGAATAGAATAGAATAGAATAGAATATTTCAGTTGGAAGGGTCCTGCAACAATGATCTAGTCCAACTGCCTGACCAATTCACGGCTGACCAAAATTTAAAGCATGTTGTTAAGGGCATTGTCAAATATGTTTTAAACACTGACAGGCTTGGGGCATCAACCACCTATCTAGAAAGCCTGTTGCAGTGTTCGACCACCCTCTTGGTAAAGAATTGTTTCCTCATGTCCAGTCTAAACCTTCCCTGGTGCAGCTTTGAAACACTCTCACGTGCCCTGTCACTGGATACCAGGGAGAAGAGATCAGCATCTCCCTCTCCACATCCCCTCCTCAGGAAGCTGCAGAGAGCCATGAGGTCACCCCTCAGCCTCCTTTTCTCCAAACTAGACAAGACCAAAGTGCTTAGCCTCTCCAAGGTCACACATTTTACAGACACTTTTTCTGATTGGCTGCTTGAAATCTTGTCATGCTGTCATTTACAGCTGTGTGGAAACCCATTCAGTGGGTTTCAAGCCCATTCAGTCAGCCCTGCACTGCACCTTTTGATACATTAGGACTTTCAGTGGCAGCAGCCACAATCATGGCAGCACTCGCAGGTTCAGGGTCTTGGGTTGACAGCTGTGCCATATATGCAGGAGAGGCCACAATGGCAATTTTATGTGTAGTACTTCTTGCACGTGGAGATATAAGAGCTATACCCATACCCTCTGGAACATTTTCAATGTGACTATTGCATAGTCTGTTTAGGATTCATCTACAACCTCAATGCCAGAGGGCATAAGAAATTACTTCACCTGAGTATCTTTCTCCGGCTCCAGGTGGATGAGAGCTGTGGTTCCTCTTTAATACGCAATATAGTGTGGCCATGTCACTGCCTGGGGAACTGTGTGTAATGTGAATATGAATCCCTAGACTGAGTCTGGACGAGCCAGGAGCAGGAAGGGATTTGTAGGGTGGAAGAGCTGGTGCCAAGAACCCAGCATCCACACTGGGCACACCTAAGGGACTCCCTGCAGACTACCTCCAGTCTGGTCTTCTGGAGCCTGGCAGATGGAGTGTGCTGGCTGTGCACATTTTCTGGGTTAGTGTCATCCAAGAAGAATCCATCTCAAGTTCTCCAAGCCTTCCCTGTGATTTGAACCAAAGCATGGACGGGGACATTCAGTGCAAAAGCAGGCTCCTGATGTAAATGGGAATGCTAATGCGGACACAACATTAACTGAATCTCAGACTGTTTCTTGGCACGGAGGCCCATGTGCAGAGTACTGTGCGTTTCCACAATATTATACACTTTTGCCCTTCAGAATATACTGGCTGCATGCACACTGTCTCGTGGCAACAGTGCTTTGCCTGTGTTTGCAGCTGAATAATAGCTTGGAGATACTTAGGAGAATGGTATCTTGACATGAGCCAAAAGCATGCCGAGAGCCATTCTGAAAATGGGACATTTAAACAACGAAGATGACAGAGCTCAAGTACCCTGAGTATGTTGCTTGGCAGGGTTTAATGTTGGTACAGATGTAGTCCTGGTTTCACGGTGTCCACCTCAGGGTCCTCCCGAAACCAGGTTGCAGTACTAATTCCTGGACACCAGTCTCATAGCAAAGTCATGAACAAACCCAAAACTGCAGAGGGGTGAATAATATTTTTCTCATTTTGTTGGGCTAAGCAACACCAAGAATGTATTTGGCCTTTAGTAACAAAGTAGTAACTGAGATAAAATTTTACCTGTGATCAGCACTGAACTGCTTTGCATTAAAAATGCCTGAAGTCTGTATTGTCATTTTAGAGGGATTGTCAGGAGCAATAGCCTGATCACCTTTAACAATCAGCTCTTAGAGTGAGTTTACAAAGTCTTTAGAAAAGTGGGTGGAATTGATTAGTTGTTGATGCCTCTTTTTTTCCTTTCTTTATCTTCCCAAGCAGCAGTCATTTCACCCGAATAACTGATGTTAAAGAAATACTAGGATATGCATCTATAGGGAAAATGCCACTTTTTCATAGTGGGAAGGACTGAAACACCACTCTGTAGCTGTCCTCACAGCAGCAGACATTTGTCCAGTGCATTGCAGGACATCTTATCTCCTCCCAGATTTCTGCTGACTTCTCTCCTCTGCACACAGGACAGCATGATTACTTCCCGCTGCCCTTCTATCCTCAGGGCTTGGATCTATAAAGGCAGAAACAAGACGCAGTCTCAGCCTACAGTAACAGAAAATGGCCTTGAGATCCTGCTCCCAGTAAGCTTAAAAGTGGGGGGATTTGAGGGCAAAAGATGAAAAGTCTAGATCCAGCTGAATGTGAATGTAATATGATTTCTGTGTAGTGGGGCATGCTGAAACCATGATAGCACCTCCTGATCTGTACCATTATCTCAGCTGTCCACGTGAAATAAATAAAAAAGGTTTCTTTGCAGAACAGACTGCTGAATGGCATATTCTTGCTCTAGACACTACTGTCTTTGGAGGGGGAAAAAAAATAAAACTCATGGATAGAAGTCAGGTATCCGTAAAATGAGAAATGAAAAAGAATGTGGCATAAAAGTTGTTTCAAACAGTATTTTAATGTAATTTTCAGGTTCTGTAAATAACACAAGTGGAGAAATTCCACATACCACATTGGACCGATAGATAAGTTGGAGCTGTTACAGAAGATGATGGATGGACCCCATCGTTAGCTATACGAGGCTAGGACAGAAGAGATATGAATCCCGCTGACAGCACTGCCAAAGATTTCTGTCATGACGTCAGACATTCTACTTAATCTCTTGCTACCTCAGCTCCCTGTCTCCAAGATCGGGATGCTGATGTATTATTTTCTTTCTTTATGCTGTGAGTGGTCTATCATGTATTTGTACAGGAGCTGGTGTGATGGACCCGGCCTGGGTGGGGAGACCTGGGGCTGCGGGTGTACCAGAGGAGACCAATACAGAACCCATTCGAAATACCAGTGCCTACCTAAATTGCACATATACAGCCCAAAGTCCTGTAGTAATCTGTTTTAAATTAGACTGTTTTTCATTGTTCTCCCTTCAACCTTCACTCAGAATCCTGCAATATTTAGCAGGCTTCACTGTCCATCTAGCTCTTAACCCAAAGCAGTTAACACATTTCTGGGCAATTATTAAATCTTGTGGGAAGAAGAGCCTCTTGTGTTTTGTTTGTACTGCCACCACACTGGAACCTCACCATCTCCTCATGCCAGAGGGGATTTCACAGCAGATGCTACCAGAACACATTGATTTCCTCTAAATAAAAACACTGAGTATCTCTGCGGAGCAAGTGGCTCTCTAAGCCGTTGGGGTATGGTGAACTCCTTAGCAGTTCCATGCTCAACGAGTCTCCAGGGATTAATTGTCAGAAGGGGCAGATGGAACAGGTGTGTGATGAGATCGTATATTTTGCTGTATCCTTTGGATTCCTTTATTTTCACAAAAGACTAGGTCATGCCCTGTGTTACTCTTCCCTCTTTGTTATTAATTTCCACAGTTCCTATCACCAGGGAAGCCTGACTTCTCAGTTCCCAAAATTGGAAAAAGCACATAAATTACACGTACCACCCAGCCTGGCGTTTTCCAGATTAAAATGACTGTTGCTGCAACTGTTGCCATCAAGCATACCCACACCAGCTGTTAGAGCCGATAAAATAAACACAGACAAAAAAAAAGCCAAATCCAAACCAGAACAAAAAGTCCAGCCCAAGCACTGGACAAAGCAGAGCATCCCCCAGCCCACCCCATGCTCACACTGAGGTTCTGCCCCAACAGAAACAAACATCGATGTTCTCCATCCTCAGTGGGGGGTCCTCTTCCTCCAGCCTCCATCCCAGATCCTGGATGCCAGAGTGTCTCCACTCTCCCCCGTGGCTGATAAGGGTCATATTTACATCATTTTGGAGGAAAAGCATAAATTTTCAAGGTCTGTAGAAGGTAGCAAGGGGTGAAGATTCCTGGTAGCGGTACCCTCAAAGAGAAACAAACACCATCAAATCTTGCAACACCTATTAAACCTCCTGGAGAAAAGGCTCATGGTCCGTGTGCTAATAAACAGTAGCCTGGTAATCACACTAGGGTTGTGGTAGCATCACTGTTGTGTACATTTAGCATTCCAGTAGATGTACAGTATTGCTACATTATTAATCGTCATCTACTTGTTTCTTCATCTGCTCTTCCTTTTCCATCCTCAAAAAATCCCTAACATTTCCCTCCCATTCTTCATTTCCTCATCAGATTCCAGGGACTCCTGTTACCAACCTATTTCTAAAGCTTATTTTCTAAATGTCTTGTACCTCCTTCTGTCTATTTTAGGTTGAAGTCTCCATACTTTCTCTAATCCCTGATTTTACAACACAATGAAGCTCTCAGTCCCAGCTCATTCTTCCAGGTATTGCTGGAACAGGCACAGTAATAAATAAAAAAGTTTATAACTGAAAACAAAATAATTTTTTGTTGCTGTTACAAAATAGTCACCTGTTTTACTCCATAAAACTTAGGAGCTGAAAATGTCAGTAAATGGGGCCACTGTTACAGCATTTTATGTGTATGCATGAGTACTAGTTTGGGCTTTTTTTTATTTTTCTAATCTACATAGCGTGGTCATTTTTATACTGTCTGTGAATTACGGATTTTCTTTCCAGATATCAGCATATCCTTCCAGGATCTGAGGCAGTTAGCAATTACAGTAATTTAGCTTCAGATTTAGCAAGGCTTTATGGTTTGTAGGAATAAATGAATTTTTGATACAGTAGCCAAACAAAAAAAAAAGGTAGAGAAAAAATCAATCAGGTTGACTTAACAGATTCTCTTCTTTTGTCTCCTTCCTTCCACTCCTGAAAACTGATATAATGTATTTTGAATCAAACAAATGTCTCGGTCAATGCTTAAGAAAAAATTTAGTTAATTTTCAAGTATTTATTTCTAAAGTTGAGTTAGTTTGGGATTTTTTTTTTTCCAATTTAAACTTATAAAGACATAATTTCAAAACAGGAATTAGGTTAATTTAATTCAGAAAATCTTCTTTAAAATCCACTTTATTTTTTTTTTTCATTTTCAGAAGTCAAATTATTTGCTGAATTTAACCTAAACTAGCACATCTCTGTGCTTACTTTGGGATACAAATTATTATTGACTACAAGAATGTTGTCATACTCTGCACATTCCTGGAAGGAGTGTTGAGTGAGACAGATCTGGGTTTCAAAACACCTTGGGGTGCATCTACGAGGGAGGCTGCTAACAGTCCTCGCATTGACTGTGCTTGAGCTCTACCGTGCTGTGGGCCAGACATGGTCCAGCAGCCGAGCAGCTGTGTTAACAAAGCCTTACCTCTGAGCACATCGGCCCCTTCGTGTCCCCAGATATGATCTCTTGCTATATAGCAGAAAAGAAAATAGAAGTGAGTAAGGGATTTTAAAAGGATTTTAACACTTCTAATCATGACCTATCTTGTAGCCTGCTCCTTTCACTTCCAGCAAAGCATGGAGGCTGTAGCAGGAGGGGAAAACTGAGGCTGGTACACAAGAAGGTTTGCCCCAGAAAAGGGATCAGGACAGGCTAATTCAGCTGTAAAGCTTCGTAGCTGACTCACCTCAAAGTGAGCATCTGGCCTTCTCTGCTGGCCTTTTCCGTGTAGATAATTCCCTCTAAATCTCTGCACCACATGCTAGGATCTTTACCTCTGTCTGTTGCAGTCTTCTCAAACCCCTTCTCTTCTGGCATTGCTGCATGCTAACTCCCCCTGAAAATGAGAATAAACAATAGAAACAGCAAGAACAACAAGAAGAAATCAAGCAAAAGGCAGAAGAAGGATGTGAACAGCTATTTTCTATCTGCTGAAGGAAAACATCCCAGTGGAAAAAAATCATAACTTCTGCACAATTAGTGGAGGACAGATTCCTGGTTTGAAAGCTCACCATGCATATGTCGCATAGTCTTAATGATGACATTTATCACAGCACAATCTTTGAAGAAGGAAAGTCCAGAAAATAAAACAATATATTTTGAAGGTAGCTTATCCCATGGTTACATTAAACAATGCTCCTGGACTATCTAAAACCAGCATGGTTTCTGGCAATGTCAGGTTCGTTAGAGAGCTCTTCCCATTGCTAAACAGCAGGAGCGGTGCACTGTGACATTAGCTAGCGACAGTGGTGAGCAATCACCTCTTTTGCACAGCTGTGGGTGTGCATGATTAAAAAATAAATAGGAGATCTATTTTCCAGCTGCTTCTAAGACAAGAAAAAGAAGAAAAGAAATATTACCAAATGTAGGAAAAATTCTTCCCTTCTATCCCAGCTAATTTTAATTTAGCTTTTTGTAAATCGCAAGCATAGAAAGACATATCCTTGAGAAAATGTACCAAGTGGGAGGAAAAAAAAGACTGAATAAGATTTGAAAATGACAAAAAAATGTACTATGCCCTCAATACAGGTATGAGGGCTGTTAGGAGAGGGAAGACAACTGTTCATGGGGCCAGACTGAATATCTTCACTGGGACTGATCAGGTTATTCCACCCGAACAGATTTTCCATTAGCAAATGTGATTACCTCTGTATTGATATATTCTGTGAAAACATACAGAAATTGATTATGTTTTTGTGGACAAAAGCACAAAAATGTTTCTAATGTCCTTAAAAGTTTGTTTTGTTATAATGAAAACACTTTGGATCTTGCTTCCACTTTCATAGCATATTGAAGTTAATCTAATTCTTGCATATATTTATATTATAATTAATATTGTATTGCATGTTTACCCTCTTACGTTAGAATGCTGTAAAATATTAAACACTTCTACCTAATTGAGCTTAAATACGCTGGCAACTTTATTCCATGAGGGAGTCCGTATTTCATATTTTGATTTTGCTTCAGAGCAAAAAAGGCAAGCATGGTCTTAAGTGTTAACATCTCCTAGTGTAAAGTTCCCTTGTGCAAGCAGGTCTGTAATTCAGGCATATACAGGTGCAGGGGAACATACATCAGGATTACAAAATATTCCTAGAGAGGAATTTGCTTAAATCAATACTACTTTTTTTAAGGTCCAGGTCTACAGGTATTCTTAGGCATTAAAATCCCTCAGTAAATCTGGCCAAGGGAGGCTGCCACCTGAAGCCATTCAGTGACATCCTTCTTCTCCCAAGGAAGAACTTACTTCTGCAGCTGATGGAGAGAAGAGGCTCCATGCTGGTTGCTTCCCCCACCAGTCACCAGAAACGACCCTGCCTACCTGGCTGGCTGGACCCTGAATCCTGCCTGCCCTGCGGGCACAACTTTCCCAATGTCCCTGGTACCTATTTGCTCCTGAACATGCTGGGAATATCTGTGTGCAACGGCAGGAGGTAAAATATCTGCTTCACTTCTGCACTGGTGTCCTTCAGAGCTAGATGGTTTGGTTCCTGCTTTGCAACCATGTTGGCACAGAATTGAAGACATGAGCGTGGAAACAGGAACGTGCAGGGGCTGCACTTGAATTCCTGGGATTGGGAGCCAGGCTTTGAAGGGATTAGATGGCTAATTCTCACTGAAAACAGTGGGAATTCAGCACGCAAACACCTTTAAAAATGTCAGCCTTCTTTTAGCAGACATCAAAATAAAATGTCTGAGTCTTACAACATATGCTCAGACTTAAAAAAATAACTGGCTTAGTTAAGTAAGTTTTCACTGGAATTTTCTCAGACTTCTGAGTGCATTTTTGTATTATATTCACACATACATCTTGTTGTAGATAGCTGAAATGTAAATAACCATCTGGAAATTCATCCAGGGCACTAGCTATTTTTTATTTTTTTTCTTAATGATACGGAATTGTTGACAATGACGCACAGCTGTATGTCTTCAATGGCAGCTTACCCCTTACCAGACAGAAAGTGAAGTGACAGGTCTCCTTACGCCCAAATCCAAATGTGTGATGGTAGCATTTACAGGTGCACCAAAGCCTGGCAGCACGAGGTTCAGTCCAAGGTTCATTGTGGTCTTTAGATACTATTACATGCCCATGTTCAGACAACCGAATCTCACCTAGACGTCTATGTTAACATGAGTGTCTTCTCTCCACCTAGCTCATCTGGCACTGCACTTATGAATGCTGCCATCAAAACAAGTCATCATTTGTCTGGATCAAGGCAGCTGAATTTCTTGATTCTTACTGGATGAGAAAGGTCCTAAAAATAATTGATGAAGCTTTGACAATCACAAAGTGTAACTTCCACCTCTGGAGAGTGGCAAAATGCAGGTGTTCTTGGTCATCTCTGGACTGCAGTCCCAAGTACGATTTCTGCTAAGAAAACTTGTGCTGGCGTACAAGCAACAGAATAGTTCTGGCAGCGGGGACAGTAGCTCCAGCCAACTCGATGAGTACTGCTACAACTGGTAGTGCTCACAGCTACTAGTATTAGCTACTAACACACCTGTACGTGTAGACATCTAAATGTAGGTGTCTGAATCTGGAACTGGAACCACCCCTACACTGTAGACACGACTCAGGGAATCTAGTTGCCTAAAAGTAAGCAGCATTTGCTATGTGGCAGGGTATCTCACCTGGCCTCCAGCTGCCGCTCCAGAAAGGTGTGCAGCTTGCCTAACGTTGCCATACCTGTGAGCCCCATCTGGATGTCTTGGTAATCCTTAAACATTCAAAATAGGTCTAGCAACCTGTGTTTAAGCAGCTAAAACCCATCCCAGAGCTACACGAGAAGAACCCCAAATTGAGTAACTGTACCAGGAAAGAGAACATTGGTTTAGTCCTATTGGAGCCAATAGCATAACATGTATTTTTATTGGTTTTTCAATATCCTTTTCTTCTTGCATATTCCATTTTTTTCATGAAGGTAAAGGCAGATAAACACAGAATAACACCATTTATATAAAATATGATAGTCTTCCTCCATCAGGCTTTGCTAGACTTTTAATTTTAAAATACTTTCACATACTGTATATGTCACTTCTTGTAAGGTCCAGTTTGATTTTAGTTTAAGTGACATTTAATCATTGTATCATTGAATCGAATTCATGAGTGCTATCTGGAAAGCACTATCTGTCTTTTCCAATATAAAACTACCTCCCTTAATGCTCTCTTATATTGTTTAATTTAACCCACTACAGACATCCATCTGTTATTTCCTAAAAAATGTACTGCAGTTTGCTTACACCAAGGAAAGTGAGTAAAAAAATTAAACTCATAATACTGGAGACAGTCAGATGCTCTCTTTTTGGTTTGTGGGGTTTTGGTTTTTTTTCTCTCTTAAACAATCATGAAATAATTCCCAGAAGCCTGTTGAAGAGAAGGAATTAGATAAATGGCCAGAGTTCAGTAAAACCAGCTTTGAAATTTAGTGGGACTGTGTTACTACCCAGTGCTCCTGCTTACACCCAGCGTTTTTTCTCTTTATTGTAAGACAGAGTTCAGGCTGCATATATTTCCTGTTGAGCCCGACACTGTTCCTCTTCCATTTAACTCTTCTTTATGTGACAGCATTTTACCTGCCAGTAGGTTTATTATTAAGACATCTTCCCCATGACTTGAAGGATTTGTTTATTTGAAGTTTTCAGAGTGTGTGCCAGTTTTTATCATCTTTGCTTGCAGTGACAGAGATCAAATCTAGGTGAAATTACCCCCGTGCTGTATAAAGTTGCATCACCTCTTGTGACTCCATAGATCCAGTTGCCTTATCTATGCATCTCAGATGTGCCTGCCATACCTGTCAGGGTACTATCTGCAATATGATGGACTTGCAGGGCAGCCACGTCTCAGAGACTCAGTCCTCATCTACAGCGAGGGAATCCATGCTAGCAGAGACTAAAAATACATTAAAACGCCATACCATTTAAAGGATTAAGAATAAGTGGTTGGTGAAGAATCTAAAAGGGGATCATGATAGCATTAAACGAAACAGCACATGGGTGCAGCCTGGAGCCCAGGCTCACAGCAGTTGGTCAGCACAGCCCCGATGCAGTTTTGGCCCTTGCCATCCTGCATGCTCCAACCCCGTGGGCTGCAAGCCAGAGGAGCAGCCCCGGGGCTGCCCCCGCTTGGTAGACAGCCACTGGTTTGGGGGGAGAAGCAAGCTTAGTCACAGGAATATGAGCTGCGAGCTGTGCCATGCCATTCCTCAGCAAGCCAAGAATATAGTCGCTCACCCATTTCATTTATTGGTATGAGCATCACCTTAGCAACTAAGTCAATTTTCTGCAAAGATCCAGCAAAGCCTCTAAGCAATTGCTTCATCCAGATGAGTTCCTAGTCACAGCTTCTGGCAGGACTTTTTTTTCAAATGCTTTACAGGCCTAAAGGCTTTGTTAGATTGAGTCCTAAACAAATATTGAGTCCAGAACTGGGGATAACCTTTCTATGCAGAAATAACCATCCTGGTTTCTTAAAAAAAAATCAGGTTTTTATTCCTTAGCCCAACATAAAATTATCTCTTATATTCCTTCCCCTCATCTCTGATATTTTCTTACATGTTTTACCAAAGGAGACTTCTCCTCTGTTCAGTGTAACTTTTCAGAAGCTTTCATTCTTCATTTTTCTTTTCAGATCAAAGTTATAGCTTTATCAAATCTCAAAGGCTCTAGTCACGACGTACTGATCTCAGATATAACCCAACCTAAATGTACAGTTCCATGCTATGTCTGAAAAATGTTCCTTATTGTATGAGATGTAGAAAGTTTAAACATGATCATTTGCAGTCCAAGCAATTAAAACAGAACACAGATGTCCACATTGTGAGAACAAGGCAACTAAAGCTACAGAACTACCTGGTTCATTTATCACAGGTTATTAGTTTGGGATTCCTCCACCTGCCCAATTTTTAACTCGTCCCTAAGAGTGTCTCCTAAAATGGGAATTCAGTTTCTGTTCCTCAAGTTCGACTAAAGAGTCTCAGACAGGACAAGCCAGAATTGTCATTAGTGTTACACAGTAAGTCTGGGAAAAAATGTTAATATAAGAGTGCATATGGGTGGCTTTAACAATATACTTTATTTGCCTTACTCTGACCTGCGTGGCTCCATCCAGTGATCCTTTACCCCATCCACCCTACCTGGCCTTGTACCCCATCACTCTTGCTCATCGGGGTTTGTTCCCAGCTATGCTGCTGCACCCCTGGGAACCCTTTCTTCTCTCTGACCATCTCCTCACCACCAAGTCTTCTTTAATCTGTCACCTTAAAGCTTTCCTGTTCACTCTAGCTTCTGATTAATGCTAAGCACCATTTCTGCTCTTTCTGTTTTCCCATCATTTGTAGCTAGTCTGCAAGAATACTTTTCTGGCACCTTGGCTGCTTTTAAATTCCAACTTTTTGTTCCTTCATCTCCGTCTCTGTCCTTGTACATTATTTTCCTTGTCTAGCAGCACAAGTGAAGTGCCTTTGTTACCCACTCATTTCTCATCTCTGTCCTACCAATTTCTGTAAAGTATTTTCACATATAACATACCAGGGATGTGAAGTAAAAATAAATTGTGTTCTACATGGAAGTCATTTTCTAAGTGCTACACTGGTTGCTTCCTGTATTTGATGTTATTTTCTAGCCTTGGTAAACTCTTTATAAACAGGAAAAAGCATATCAAGTGGGGAAAAAAAAAATAAGCTTTTTGGTCAGAAATGATGGAGCACAGTAAAGAGGAAGGCAGAGAAAGTTTAAGTCACCTCAGTAATTGCCATTTCTGGACAAGCTCTGCATGGGGCAAGGAGCTGCTGGGAAGCTTTGACCCAAGTCCTGTTCCTGTTGCTGCCATAATTGGATGTCATTGTGCTAGACAAGTGGCAGAAAGCAAAAGATTCAGGAAGCAGAGGGTTATTCCCATGTTAGTTCTCTCTGTTCAAAGTTATGATTGTGGTAAAAATCCAAAGAAAAGGTAAACATCTATAATAAACCTCCAAGAGCCCCAGGTTGGCTTCCTGAAGACACAGTGACAAACTGCATCCAGATCCCACACCCAGCTCTGCTGATCTGCTTGCAGAAATGACCAGATTCACAGGTAATTAATTATACAAAGACATCAGGAGTGTTAGCAGCACATATCTTTCCACAGAACTTTAAACTGTCTGCCCTCTGCATAAAAAGAAAATTCCCCAAATATTGTGATGATGACATATCCTTTTAATAGCATACATTTCTCTGAAATCCCGCTGACTGTTAACTAAACATTAATTCATTGACATAAATTGACTTACATCTGCAATGGGCACAGAAATGTATGAGTGAAGCTGTGACTCATTTCTGGGGTTTGCGTGAAAAATTAATGACTTTGAGAAGCAAAGAGCTTGACAGCATGAGACCTTTCACACGCATTGTCTGTGGCTTGGGCTCGGTGCTAATCCTCAAAAATCACATCTCAGAAGTCTGCAAAGGTGTTTGCATGAATTTAAGTTATTTCCTTGAGCAAATTAGCAACTTCAGGAACTCTATAATCATTACTGGTCCTCGTCATGGTACAGAACAGGAAACTGGAGCACCCAATGCCTTCAAAAGCTGAAGTGACGAGTTACACAGGGAACGTACATTATTCATAGAACATAAAATACACATTACTAGTACAAAGGAAAGCTATTTTCTTTGGCAGAGTAAAATAAGGCAGCCTGAAAAACATGCAGCAGTGTGCCCCTTGGGCAGAGCCCCGAGTTAAACAGCGTTCCCCGCCGACCAGGGCCCACGTTTCACACGGCTGCTGCTGGAATCAATGGGGATTTGCTTTCAGTAAAGACTTCAGGGTCATCCACCATAGTACAATTTGTTTAATTTTGTATTTGTATTCTGTAATTACAGAAGTGAAAGAGATGGCAGCAGTACACCATAAACCTTTTGTTGGTGTAAATTTGTACTGGAAAGAAAACTGGTGTGAAGAAGTAAAATGTCTTTTAAAAATAAAACTGGAAAAATAATTAGGTGAGGGCAAAGTTTTCAAACAACAGGATCAAGTTACATTTTAAATCAGATCTATTACTTAGGCATTCACATGTAGGTAGAAAAATTTAAATTAAGAGGTCCTTATGCACATATATACTTGACTGTATCTTAGACTTTTGACTAATATCTATCTGAAGATCCCAGTGCTGTACATCTAGCATATTGAAATTTGTACTGTGAGCCAATGAAATAAATTGGGATTCATCTGAACTAACTTCATTAAAATTTAGACATCCAGTTGAAATTAATCCTTCAGTTTCCTTCTGTAGTCAAGGGGGAAAGAGAGGCATTGCCAGAGAACCGTCTGTCTCTCCCATACTGTGCATGCTGCCCCAGGAAGGGATGAGCAGCTCTTTGAATACGCCTCTGCATAGACTATGGCTGGATTTAGATGTCTAGCTCACGTTAAACGATAAATTTGTACAGACTGAAGCTGAATGAGTTGAATCCCTCCCAAAGGCATGAGACTGAGAAATAAAAGGCCAGGTAAGATCCAGTCCAGTTTCTCTGCTGCTCAGCTCTGGCAAATCATTTCATATATTCACGTTTCTCTTCCTCCTTCCCTCCTTCATTTATCTAAACTGTGATTAGCTGATACAACAGGGTCCCTTGCTCCTGTCTGTGTTGTCTGAACTGTTATTATAACATTAATGTCTGGATAAGGCTGGACATCCAGAATACTGTGCTGCCTTGGCCGTTCACATGCACAGCACTTTGTTTATGGTGGTGATTCGCAACATCTGCACTTGCCACACCAGTTTCTTTTTCTTCATTCTCGTGCAGCTTTTCATGATCAAATGCAACCTCTAAATATGCCTGTGCAACTCATCAGGGAAGTCAGAAGGATCTGCGCATGCCTCAGTCAGACAGAAACTAGATGTTAAAATCTTGATAGTATGTCTTAGGTCACAAATAAAAAACAAAACAAACAAAAAACAAAACAAAACAAGAGAAGTCCCAGAAAAATATGTCAATAGGCTTGCACAGCCTCGTAATAGTATTTTCAGCACTACTTTTGTCCTGAGTCCCGCTCCTCAGCAACGACAGTTAATGGAAGTCCTGCGTCTCTGTTAGTGGAATTACATGAATAATGCAACATGATATTCATTTGCTTTTTTCATCCCACCATTCTTTCACTAAGCCAGCTGCCAGCTTTAACTGTCATTTCCAAGGACCTAAAGATCAGGTGGGATTATATACTCAGGCTTTTCTGATTAATAACTGTGTGAATCAATAAGGGGTAAGCCATTTAGCATAATATACCTATGAAATACTAAGTTCCCAAGTTTATAACAGCTCAATTTTTAGTTCCTATTTCTTACGCATCTTGATATAGATGTGCTTGTTAAAGTTGAATAAACTGTCATGGCTAGGGAATAGATAGGTTTCTTGTATTATGTAGAATACTTTCTTCTTGCTTTGACAAAATACATAGATCCTTCAGGAACTGCAAGCTTTCAGATGTGTTATTTACAAGATTTTTATTTTGCAAGTATACCGGCAGATTTTTGAATGAAGTTATGAAGAGAGGGATTCATTAACATGGAATTAGGTGCTACACTTTTTTTTTTTTTCAGTCAGTGCAATTTTGTTGGATCTTTTCAACACAGTTTTTTACCTCTTGAGCTTCATAATTTAAGATTAAAAAGAAATCAGAGAGCAGCAACTGTAAAACAGGAAGAACTTCACCACTCAACAGGTATTTTGGGAGTGGAAATCTGTCTTATCTTCCTCATCTGACTCCCATCCTAGCTCTGTTCTCTCAGCTAAACAGCTAAGAAATGGGAAACTAAAGAAGGGTGAAACAGATCCACCAAGAGGACTGGAAGCAGCTATAGGGAGCTAGATAGGCTGACTAAATGCTTTGATGACTCCTGCATCCGAGCTGCTGGTTCGGAGGTGGCAGGGACATCTCCCCAGCCTGCACAGCAAACACGCTTGAAGTTACTGCTGCAGAGGCAGGCGCAGTAAGCAACGATCCCTGCTGCCACGGTCCTCTTCACAGTCTGAGACTGGTATCACTTCTTCTCAGAGTTTATGTGATGCCTAAAGGCAAGAGAGCTGCAAGAAAGGCAGGTGCATTTGACGAGACCAAGGTCTGGTCAGTTCTGCCCTGATTTTCTCTTTCCATCTCTTTTTTCCTGTTCTTGCTACTTCAGTGCTTAACATCTTTGTTCTCTGGGGCTCAGTGATTTAATGTACTGTCGCTAACAGCCATTCAGCCCTCAGATTTCCAAAGTTACACTACAATTCTATGACTGTACTTATGAAATGGGCAGGAAAAAAAAAGCAAAAAAAAGCAAAGGTTACTAACTAGAGATCTCGTTAGAAATATTGTTCCTAATTGGAGACCAGCGTTAATGAACTAACTGGGACAAAGAAAAAAAAAAAAACAGTATTTGGAAGAGCCAGTTCAGTAATGAACTGTCAGGTCCTACTCTCTTCTCACCTAATTGAAATGTTGATGCTTCTGTTGCTTTTTTATTGAGTTGCCTTTGGCTTTCGAAATACTTCCCACAGACAGGTTGACATGTAGATTTTATATTAACTTCTAGATTTGCTGCACTTCACTTTTATAGTGTTGTTTAGGTGTTGAGTGTTTTCTTTCTCTTACGTTTTCTTTTTATTTTCCCTAAATAGCAGAAAGAACATTTTGACCTTATTAATAAGAGTGAAAAATCACAATTTTTCAAACCATCTTCAGGCCCATGCAGGTTGGCCCACACAACCCTATTCGCATGCAAGCACAGACTACACATAATCAGGGATCCAATTATTTTTTCCATCTAGAATGGTGGTTGCACTAGCTGATGACAGTAAGAGATGGATTAGCTTGTTTTGCCTCCCATTTTCAAGTATTTTTTATGTTTATCTCCTTATATGTTTTTAAGTTTCTAAATGGCAATTTAAGGATTGCTGTTCTGTGTCTATAAAAACAGTTTTGGTACCAAGAGGAGGAATTGAAGACAGACCCACTCAAACTCCTTATACTAAATGATGCTACTTACTAGTATTTGTGTTTCACCAACAAAAAGTACAATTAATTCTCTCATGAGAAATAAAAGACAAATTTGGCTGCCCTGCCACAACTGTGACCTTAGGATGGTTCCTGGTGAAAGAAAACACTCTTTTTTTCTGGCTTTTTCAATCCCCAGAGCCATTCTGCAAAGCATTTGCTCTAAACCAACACGAACCATGTTTTCATCTCCTAAGGTAACCAAATTACATCTAGAAGCCATTTCAGCAGGGAAGAGAAATTGCCTCTATGTAGGGATGCAGCCTCTTCTGTAGGTTCCCCTCTCCCTTTCCTGCAGATGCCCTCTGGGCTCCACGGAGAAGTCTTCTACAAAGAGGGAAAAGTTGGAGCTTCCTTGGCTTTTGTAACAAACACACTGTAAGTCTGTGAAAGGTATCACTCCTAGTAAAGCCAACAAAGTTTTACTCTAGGTTTCAGTCGGACTAATGTTTACTTATTTGCTTGCTCCACGGTTGATGTTTCTTATGCATAGGCTGCTGAGTCTTCACTCCTGTATGCTGGGATGAAGGTTTCTCCATCATCAGATTAGAAAACTGCTGGTGTGTGCCACCAGGCTGATGCTTCCTTCCTGTGCAAAACCTGGGATGAGGAAGAGGAGAAGTGGCACTGGCCTGAGTCTCAGCCCCGGGTGGGATTTGAAGAGATCAAGGACACAAACTATCCTAAGATTAATATTTCT
Source organism: Aramus guarauna (assembly GCA_013400195.1). Classification (NCBI taxonomy): domain Eukaryota; kingdom Metazoa; phylum Chordata; class Aves; order Gruiformes; family Aramidae; genus Aramus; species Aramus guarauna. Next base: position 37,418 of record VXBL01001817.1, read on the forward strand.
ATTCTAAGATTAATACTTCTGAAACTAAAGGTCTTTCTACAAATATGGATATCACACTTTCATTGGAATGCAACAATTAAATGGTTTCATTAGGAGAGGGAAGGATAATTTACCCTCAATAATAATAATTAAAAAAAAAAAAAAAAAGAAAAAACTCTGCCATATACAAAGTAAGTAATATCTGTATAAGTAGCTCAGATTCCTTCCCAGAACTGCCTAAATGAAGTTGGCTGAATTAATCCAAGATAAAATCTGCCCTGCATTAATTACCAATATATCTGATCCTCTTACTTAGGCCTTGGTGTTCTTTGTATTGCACAATAAGATTTTCTGTGTATTTTCTCCTTACTTATCACCACTTAACTACAAGTCTGAGAATTACTAACACCACAGGTTTATCATAGTTTAGTGCCATTTCTGCTTGTATCATAATTATTTTTTATGTTTCATTAAGTTTTTATGTGATTTTAGATATTCTCACAAATCATTTACTTCATATATGTTAATTTGGTTTATTTGCATTTCTTTGTGATCCTTTTAGAGCTAACTGCCAATTACAATAGAATCAGATATTAATCCCATCATAAACTATGATATTTATTGCATATAGTTTGAATAAATAATAGATTGCACATATTTAAATTACTATTTTGTCCTTCTATACTATTGTCCACGGACACACTGCAAAATGCTCTTACATCCTGATGTAAGTAGTTATTAGCTGTCCCCATGTGAACACATAAACAAAGAGGCTGAGAGAGATAAAGTGACTTGCTTATAGTTACTAATTTTAACAACTTAATTCCAGGCCCTATCAAGTCTACCCATTGCCTCCAACAGGATTTGAATCAGTCCCCGAAAGTCAGCAGAAAGGAGTCTCTTGTACCCTGTATCTCTGTTAGGGCCAGGTCTTCTAATTAACAATCCTTAAAATGATTCATCAAAACAAGAAGAATTTAATTTTATTTGTTGTAGCAAGAGGTAGGCTATTAACTTCCAAGGTCACTTTGGTGTCCCAAAGGATCATTAGATGCTGAGGTCATGAAAAGAGATCAAACTTGTAAATTCTGACTGATCAGTTTTGCTGTTGAGATTTTGTGTCATTTACTGTCCGGGAGCTCATAAATTCTTTCTATCACCAGTTACTGTCAATGAGTACTTTCTTCCAGCCAGAAACTGTCTCTTGGAGACTGAAGAACAGTTTTGTGTTCCGTCATCCACTTCATCTGGGTGGTATCATATCTGCAGTAGGAGATCTACTACCTGTATATAGCAGATGAAGTGCAAATGTACTATAAAACATCCCTCATTTATCTTTACTTGCTAATCATTGTTATTAGCCGAAAATTGATGGATTTGAAACCAAAGCTCCATCCCTCAGGTCATCAGTAATGATATAGCTAATGGCATTTGGTGACCCTTTAATATTTTTGAATGAACTACATCAGACTAAACCTAAGTCAGAGTGACAATTCAGTAGCAAAAGGGCACCAAGGGGTAATTCTTTCTCCACTGAGGGGAAAAATACTCAGGGGACTTAACCAATCCCTTAGGATCCCCAAGCAGAAAAGAGAATTCCCCATTTTAAAAGCAGTTATCACAGATAGAAAAGGACAGAAAAGGGCATTTTCATGTGTTCATAAAAAAGCATAGGCCAAACACCATAGCAGAGCCCGTTACGGACTCGGGAGTGCTCCAGCAGACCTGGAACAGCCAAGCATCTTCCTTCAGGAGCCACAGGGAAGCTTTGGTAACGCCGTGTCTTTCTGCAAAGCTTGCGGTTCCCTGCACAGAAAGGCCAGCTTGTTTTTGAATACTGTCAAGGCTTTCAACAATATTAGCATTTACTCTGTTCAGGATGTGCAGATCTTTTTCAGTTCTTTTTTTAGCGCAGAAGCAGTGTCAAAGATAGATATATACTTCTCCAGCATGCCCACCAAAGGATTATGATAGAATTTTTTTTTGAGAGATTTAGCTCAAACTGTCATCTTCAGTTTATTTTTTCAGAAGCAAGTATGCAGCTGCATTTCAATCCAATCACAGTAAACATTATTACACAAACATCATGATCCCTACTCTCTTTACAGTGTCTAACTAGTGAATAGCAATCCTAAATCCATCGGTAAGTATGTGTCACCTTTCCTAAATAGGCTTTCTGCAAAATCCTAGGAATGTAATAAGCCCTCAGCAACTGAATTACTTTATTGCCTACTACTTCACATGCTGTTGAAAATTATTTAAGACAGAGGATAACACTGAAGCAGAGCAGAGCACAGGAGTATAAGAACTTCTGAGGCAACGTGGACTGCTCCAGATCTGCTGCAGATCTGTTGTACCACCACAGTGAAGGTACTTCACCACTTTTTCTATTTATCACCATTGCCTGATTTATCTGTCAGCCCTTGTTTGTCTTCCAAGCAAAGAACGGCTCCTGACACATAAATGTGCAGGCAGAGCCCAGTACAAAGGGCCCCTGGCTGACACTAAAGAAACATATTTTTATAACTAATCCTCTGTCCAATTTTGATATGCAGGTTGCAGATAACTGCACAAAGTGTCAACATTTTGAGGAGCAAATTCCAAGATCATCAACAATGAACTTAATCTGGGCAGTTCAACAATTTAATAACTGCTTGTTGTTATCTCTCAGCCTATCCTTCCTAGCAGAGTTACCAAAGCAGAAGTGTACACATGCATTTCAGCACCAAGTGTGCCAAGGCTGAGACTAAGCACACTTTCACCTATAGTTAATTTAAGCTGCTGGAGTTTTCACTGAAGCAGCAGAGATTCACATATCCATCCTGTTCTGCTGTGTGTGCCAGAAAGGAGAGAGGAAAAGGGTGTGATTTTTTTTTTTTTTGCCTGATGTTATAACAACCTGAGTATCCCATCTGTGGGAATTTGGAGTATTTCCTGCATCTGTCCAAGATGTTGGGCAAGCCAAGCCAGAATGCCCAACACAAACCCAGGAAGGGAAGAGGAGGATGGTGGTGCCCTGAGCAGACACCCCCTGAAGGCATTGCACACACCTGCAGGTACTCGGAGCATCCATGTTGCCATGGCACACTACAGTCAGCAGTTTCCATCACCATCACACTCACTGTGCATGTGTCACCTTGAAACATGCGGGACAGTATCTCTGTTCAGGAATTGCAAGAGGAAGCTAAGGTGGTCAGTGAGTCTACTACACATTGCAGGGTTGCTGCAACTTACTTCGAGGCTTTCTTCAACACATTTCATTGCACATTGTTCTTCACACATCCCCAAGACACTTTGCTTTATCTCACGCATATCTCATAAGCCAGAAGTTTTTCCACTTTTCTACCTGTAGTCTGTCTGACTTCCTCAACAGAGTGGTATTGGCATGGTTTGTACATGTTTCTTATCTAGGTGCAGGCTGCATGGCCAGACCATGTTTCTGCACATGCACTTCAGTTTGTTCTCACAACAGATCAAGTGATTACCTTGGAGTATGTCACAGACCATGTAGTCATAGCTGAGCTGGTCTCCTCTTCATACAGTAAGAGCATGCATATGAGAACAGTGGTTCCAATTACAGCAAGACCCCCATCAAGACTTTTTTATGAAATCTTTCCATTTTTATCCATACAACTTTTCTTGGCTGAATTTTTTTCAATGACAGTTTCATCCATTTTTGTTAAAACTATCTGCTTCCAGGATAAAATAACCCAACTAGATGTCAAAAAAACATTTTTGACAATTTTTTTTGTGAGTTACAGTAGCTAATTAACATTTAGAAAGTATTTTGAAGATGGAAAGGATTACAGCAATGCTAAGTACAGCAGCAGTTATCTTCTTCTAGTCAGTAACAATTATTATGTATCAGCATTTTTAAATGACATATCGTCCCCAGACTTCTCCCATTGACAGATAGACACATACATATTGACAGTAGCATAAATAACTCATATATCATTCTTCAGTCTTTACATTAATGGCACATGAAGAAGAAGGAAATATGCAAAAATTGACTTTTATACAGCTACGGAGAGAAGTCTACATCAAAGCACAGATATAATTAAAGTGATATTTGAAAAGCTTCAGTCATGCACACTTTGTCTCTTTCTCCCTCTGTTGGTTCTCTTCAACACTTATTATTTTATTGATTGGATGATTCTGTGACATGCAAAATAGAGTGGAAATCTACTGTTCAACACATATTTATATAGCATGCTCTCTATGTGTTCCTTGGCTGCTTGGTGGGCCTTTAGAGCCTTATTTTCAGCATTTTGATTGTTTGAGAGTAATGTCGAGAGTGACCTGTACAGCAATTTCCTTTCTGTCAAACTTCTTTTATTCTTAATTAAATGTTGCACTGCAGTGTGTTTGGATATATTCACTGACCTGTAGAAAGGAAAAAAAAAAAAAAAAGTGTATGCAAAGAATGGTTTGCCCAGAACAGATCCCATCACTGATAAAGTATTCTTATTTCCTGTAATTTATTGCTACATGTGACTCTAGCTACAGCATCAAGCAGTGAGACCTCATTAGGTCCCTTAAGGTCAGTTTAAGCTTGTGCTCAGACAGAGATATCCAATACAGTCTGAGATATCCAGGAAAAACTTAAAGCTTTCAAAATCTAAGTCACAGCACATATCACATAGCTCCCCTTGACACTGGCGTTGGTAAAGGTGCCCAACCTACCTTCAATCTACAGTATGCAATTTTTTTGGTCTTAGTCACTTTGGTTGCAGTTCATGGAAATCAAGTTAATTTAATTAACCCCTTCCATGGAAAGGGGAGGCATCTCCCCTCCACTACCACCCTCCACAAGCCCTTCTTCTCCCCTCCCTCCCTTGCAGGTGCTCTGTCCTTCTCCCTTCCACCTCTTGCACCAGTTTTTGTGCCCAAGAGACATCATTAACTCAACTCAAAAACAACTATCTATCTCTTTTGGCTCTATATTAATTAATTAAATAAACACATCTGTTGTGCACCAGAGTTGTCACAATGCAAGCGTTGGGGGGACACAGCCAGAAGCAAATAGGAAAGGTGGAGATGGTAGACTTGAATTAGACTTCTAAAGAGCAATTTGAGTGTCTAAACCAGTGTGTCTAAGCACCAGATGAGGCACCCTATGGTGTCATATCCATCAGACATTTTGAATATCCCAGAGCATCCATAATGGTACTGATTCCTAAATGTAGGCACCTAGACCACTCTCCCACCATCTCACTTTTCTATGTGCAGTTACTTTAAAAATAAAGGGAAAGATTCTTCAATTCACCCTCCTTTTGCACTGGTGTCACCATGTGGACCAAAGAGAATTGAAAATGTAAAGAGAAATCAAATCTGAGCACACTTCCCATCTTTTTCCCAGGAGCCTAGTCTAGCAGGATTAGTCAAAGCAAGTAGCTGATCAGGACACCTTCTGCCTCTCCTGTCTGCAGAAACAAATATTTGAGGCTTTTTTGTTACTTTGCTGAATCCCCATTGAAAGCCATCCACCCAGACTGAATTCTGCCCAGTTAAGAAAATCTACCCATGGAAGTTAAGTCATCATCATGTTGCTGATTCTGCTCAGTAATCTAAAAAAGCTATTTTTGTATTTTCCCCAATAGCTCCCATTGCTATGGTATCTAAGTTTCCCACCATACATTCAGCCTCTTGCATCTCAGTGTTCAAAATATCTTAGGGTCTGTAGTGCTGACGTAATTGCACTTTAATATGTAGCCATTTAACTGCATATAGAGTGTCTCTATACTCTGCCCAGGCTTTTGACTAGGGTGTTCAGCCTTTGCAATTTTACTTCCCAGAACCATAGCCTCTCTCTGAAGGCAAAATCTCCAGTACCTTAAACCCACATCAATACAATTCCAAACACAAAAAGACAGGGATCTTTTTAGTAAATATGCTCTTGACCAAACAGCATAGTCCCTTCATACCGTGACCATAGAGAACTCAGGTCAAAACCACCAAATAGGTTTGAATGGGGAAAAACAGAACAATAACAACAAAGGAGGAAAACAATTTGGATAGAGACACTTTTACCCCAATGCACATGATACTTGTTCTAAATACAGAAGTCCAAGTTCACTTCTTTGGTTAAAGAAAGTTTGAACACTTCTCCCAGTTACAAAACAGATTCATAAACACTGTTCAAGAATACTACTGTATTAAATATCACCAGTTAATATTACCTGACTTTAAAAGACGTACTCAGATATTAATTGAGGTAGGTATCAATTTTCAACACAAATTATGTCCTAAAAAACTATAGATCTGTTATTTGTATCATTCAGGCAAGATCTGCAACCAACTTGCACCACTTTGGGTATTGTCTTAATACCCAGGCTAATGAGTTGTTCCCTCTCTGGTCCTGTTATTTTCTTTTATAGTAGTGTGTTACTGTAGCTCTCAGAATAACTTGCCAAACTGGGCAACTTCTGAATATTTTTATCTTTGCAGTATCTCTTGCCTGTAGACACAGCCTGTATAAATACTTCTCATTTGTCCTCTGCAGTCTCCCAGGAGCTTCAGCTAGATTAAATTGGATAGAAACCAACACAAACCAAGATTACACCTGGCAATTGGGAAATCCAGAAGGAATTCTGTCACTTTGAAAATATGTGCAAGTAGGAACTGGTATTCCAGTAGCAACATTCTTTCATATATATATATATATATGTAAAATTTCCATGGTGATGAGCTGTTGGGTGACCATTCAGTATGAGTATTTGTATAATTTTTCAACTGTCTCTGCCGGAACAACAAATTGAACTTTTAATTCCCAGGCAGATCTCTGTCAAGAAGCTTAGTACTTAAAAAGGGACCATGTCCATGAGGTTATGGAATGTACAGCTGAATGGTTATAGAATTATAGAGTAATGTAGATTAGACAAGTTTACATTGTGTAGTCCAACCCCTTGCTTGGAGCTGGATCCAGTTTGGTCAGGGTTCTCAGGAACTCATCCAGCTGAACTCTGAGGACCTCCAGGAATGGAGATTTGACAGTCCCTCCAGGAAACCTCTTCCAAAGTATTTCCTTACATCTAAGTAGAATTTCCCATACTCCAGTTTGTGTCTGCTGATCCTTGTCCTAAGCACCTCTGTATCTGTGCACCTCTGAAAAGAGTTCATCTCCATCTTCTAGACAACCTCCCATTAGGTAGCTGCAGACAGCAAACAAGATCTCCCCTTGTCTTGTCTTAAGGCTGACAAAACTCAGTTTTCCTAGCATCTCCTTTTGCATCCCATGCCTCAGCCTCATGACTTTCTCAGTGATCTTCTGCTGGACTTGCTCCAGTACATCCATGTCTTCCTCGTGCTGAGGAGCACAAATCTGGGCACAGTACTCCAGATGTGGTCTCATCTATACTGGGGAATGGAAGGTTCACTGCCCTTGAGCTCTTGCTTATTTCTTTCAGGTGTATAATACAAAGGTACAGCTTTGACTATGTGATCCAGAAAGCATCTGGACTGTTCTTAAGGTAACATGAAATGTGAAACCACAGTAGAAATGTTCCAGTTTTACCAAGATTGAAAGATCTTAATCAGAAATAACTTTCCTCTCCCCACAGAGATTCCATTTGGGGAATGAAATTTAGCGGGATGTTTCTTTCTACACGTGTCCTGGTTACTTAACCAGAAATTATGGACTTCATACAGGAACCTGTCAAACAAAAGTTACAGTCTTTTTCATGTAGGAAATTAGATAATTTTAAGGGACCCTTTTGACCCTAAATTTACTTTAACATTTTTTTCTTCCAGCTGCTACTGGTTGCTACAGGCAAGTAGCTACAGGCAAGTGCACTTGATTCCTATGCATAACAGGACTCATTAGCAATATTCACACAAATAACTATAAGAGTAAATATGGCTAGTTTTAGCAGTACTTGCAACAGAAGACAGCTTGGGTGCCATGAATGTACAACTTAACATGTGTAGGACTCTTTAAAGCAGTTCATAAGCATGAAGCTGTTCCCAGCACAGGGTCACAATTTTGTTCCCATGGCCAAGCTGTTCATTGATGATCGGTGTCACTTCAGACAGCAAAGAAACAGAATTTCTCTCTCCACCACCACGCAGACATTAGGAGAGATAAGGTAGGAAAGGCTCTGCTTCACTAAGAGACCTGCATAATGAAAGCAGCACAGTAAAGAAATAAGGTCACTGCAGATAACTCTGTACCCTTGTGCTAAACCAGGGCTCAATGAGACATATAATCTTACTCCAGGCACATCCCCTTTGGAGTTTTTCTCTATAAAATCATCATGAAGTGCCATGTTCACCCACCCAGAACAAACTGGTCACATTCCCATCGGGTTATGTAGCCTGAGAATACCTACAATTGAACCAAGGATATTTATTCTCCTTCCAAGGATTTGCATTCACTGCAAAATGCACAGCTTTGTGTTATTGTTCTTTCTGCCGGCCCTTCTTTCAGATGCTTAATTGCTTCCTGGTGGTTTTGTAAGCATTTTTTTTGTTTTATCATATTGCTACACTATACATAAAAGATAAAGCAATTCTCTAGACATCTCTAACAGTCGTCTCAGCAAATGCTCTCCTCTCTCTTAATGCTGACTTAAGACAGGGCTTATTCCAAGACAGGCCAGGGCTGCGCAATGTTATACATGATGGAAAAGTGCTCAGGTGGAGACAGTAATCCAAGGACCAATCGGAATAGCTTCCAGACTCATCCTTTTTTATTTAGAAAAGGAACTCCAGGAAGTCCTCAGTGGCATTTCCAGGTTGTGATTTAGTGAATTGAGTGACTAATTTACTGGGAGTAGCACATAGCACTTTTACCTTTGCTATCTCTGCTCTGTAAGAGTTTGACCTCCATGGCTGTCAGTTGCTTATCTTTCCCTGTTCATATCCTCACTTTTTTAAAGTAATATGAGCAGCTTTTTAAGCATGTGCTCCCATGGCTGCATTTGTAGGAATTTTCAAAAATAAGCTTATTGTAAAAATTTTCCTCTATCTTCTATTAAAAATCCAAGAGTTTGTTAATTGGTAATTTTTACAATATTGTTAATGGTATAAATATGTCTATGGTAAAAAAAAATAAAAAATTGGACAGGCATATAATTCATCAGGCAGCAAAGTAAGTTGTGAATGAAAGGCTGCATGCCTTCCTGTACCCCCACCAGGACAATAAACATAAATCTCCATCAATATAGGGTCTTGAACACAATAATATGACTTGGAAATGCAATCCTGTTTTATTAGGCAAAATATAGGAATAACAACAGCTGCTGGTGGTATCTACCACAGCACAGCAGCAGAGGTCAAAAAGGGCACTGCAAAAAGGGCAGAGTGCAACCAGGAGTTCATTCATGGCCCTTTGCACATCTCCGCGCAGCCCTGGGTATGAACAGCCAAAAGCATTGCCATGAGGTGAGCTGCTAAAGCAACAGATGTATTGGGTCACACTGAGGTCCCAACTAGCTTTATGTCCTGTCTCCAGCAGTGACACAGCACATGCCCATGAAATAGTTAAATGTCAGAGCAGTCATCGTCACCAGAAGATTCTTCTAGTGCTCCACAATCTGTAACACAGGAAGCCCCTGAGCCAAAGATATTGTCTTTTTAATAGCTTTGAATATGTTTTTCTTCCATGAATTTATCCGTGCAACCCATTGAAACATTTAGTGTTTATGTAAAGTTTAGCATCTGCAACAGCCTGTGGCAATGCATTATACACCTTAACTTCATGTTCCGTGACTATACACACCTCCTTTTTTTGTTTTCAAGATGTTAAATTCAAGTAGCATTTGATAATCTTAATTCATGTCTTGGGAAAAGGCAGAAGGACCACCCCTAAGACCACTGACACTCACTAACAAGCCAGCCAAAGGAAGGGAATACTTTCAGCCCACTCACCAGCTGGTTCTTAAAGCAAATGGGCCAGGAAAGCTCTACAGTGAAGGCGAATAGCTGTTCTGGCTTATTCTAGCACTTCAAAGCACAAATGGAGTGACGTACTATCACCTAAGGTGTAACTTTATTGTCAACAACTGCAAGATATATCAAATCAATATATCAAATCAACCATATCTGAGTTACTGATAAGCAAGATTTCATCAGATTTTACATTTCTTTGTATTGGAGTCCAGGTTCCTGAGGTTTGTTTCAGATCCTGATGGTACTCAGACGGGAATTTCTTTCTGGTTTTAGGGGGCTTTTTGTTTGGTTCCCCCTCACACACACACACACACACACTCTTTATAAACTCCTAGGTGCCATGCAGAACTAATTTCTATCCAGTCTGAGCCTTTAGCATGTCCCGCATGGACAGACCACCCTCACTTATCCACCTCCTTTGTATGGTCTCCAGAACTGACTCAGTCCACTTTATGTTTCTTTAGGTCAAGGCAAGTAACATGCTCTTTGTTACAAGGTCAACTTTTCATCCATTCCTTGCTTTTGAGCTTATTTGGCAAGCGGTTTCTGAGGCGTACAACAGTATCTCCATAACATTACCTCCAAAAAGATTCTCTAAAGTGCATATGTAACATGATGCGCTGCAAAACTTCCTATCTACATTTCTCCATACTCACTGGTTATTGTATGGACATTCACAATCTCTTTTCTCGGCTGAAGAGTTTTGATCTGTTCAACCAGTACTAGTACAAAAGCATACTCTATCTAACTATTTTTTGGTGGGATTTTTTTTTTTCCCCTGCTTAATATCTTTTTCTGGTTTTACTGTACCTTTAATTTGGATCAAGGGGACTAGATCCCATACTATGCTAAAGATGAAGGCAAATCCTGGATTTTTTTCAATCACATGACAGATTTTTCCATTTTGTTTTACTTTCTTTCCAAACAGCTTCTACCTTCCCATTTTCTGTGTATTTTTTTACTACTACTCAACCCTGAGCTGAGGTTCTATATACTTACCCATCCTAGTCACAAAAATTTCGTTCCTGAGTGTTGTTAGTCTGTCATCATATTTGCAAAGTTGGGATCCACCTGTCTCTCACATATGTATCTAAACTGAATTTAATTTGCCATTTTTTTCACCTGGCCATTCAGAAAGGCAAGGACTTTCCTCAATTTTTTAGTCAATCCTCCACCTTGAATAACTCAGTACTGTCTGCAAAATCTGTTATCTCATTGCTCAACCCTTTTACCAGAACATTTACAAATGTGGGACATCACAGCCCCCAGCATAGGTCCCTGTGGGACTGTTTTGGTGATTAAATGAACATTTATTCCAACTTTGTTTCCCATCTTTTAGTGAGTTATTTATCATATTCCTTTACCCTTTCATATCCTAATGTCCTTACGAGTCTGCAATGAGAAACTTTCTTGAATGCCTTTTGTTAGTGGCTATTACAGTTGTCCATGGCAAGTTTCTATTGCCTGCTATCACATACTTACCATAGCAAATAAGTGATCTGTAGCATGTTTTTCTTGGTCAGCTACAGAAGTTATAACAAAATGGTTCACATACACAGCTCAAATGCTGTTTACTCAGAAAGAATATTCCCTGCCGAAACCGTGAATAGTATCTTCTTCTGTTAGCCAAATGTTAATTGTTATTTCTTACTGAATTCTAGACTTAATGCTGAGCTTGTTTGGTGATATCCAGTCTCACCATGTAGGATGTCACATTAGACAATAACATTAGCCCCTTCTATCATGATCACAATAGTCCTAAAATCTATTGGCAAAGCTCAGGTGTCATACAAAATAAATAAAAATCACTCTTGAATTACTCTGTGATGTTAGTGATAAAGAACACAGCTGCTTCAGTGACCTCTCTTGCTGCCTTTTTTTTGTCACCTTTGTGAGGTACCTCTCTAAGAGCACTTGAAATAGTCTGTGCATACAGGGGAGAGCAAGGACTGAAAATGTGTTTGAACTGGCACTGAAACCATAAAGAAGGACCATTTGCTCCTCTGCATCCTGCCTCCCAGTGGCTTACCTTTGACAGAAGAGGTCACAGTACAATGCATGAACAACTAAAAACTGTTATGGAAAACAGGAGTAACAAGGGTCACTATGTGCAATGAAGCATAAGCACTTATAAGTTCTGAGCAGGAACCTAACCAAACTCTGTGTAAAAAACAGAGGGACATTTGGCAGCAGAACTGAGCAGCAATGTGCTGAAAGTTTGATGGTAGCTATAATCCCATAGCACTTTGATTTTCGGGGAGCAGGCCTAACTCATTCCCTCCTTCTATTCTGTTTATATTCTGTCATCTTAGAAAAAATATAAGCCTGTTATCAACACCTAACTTCCCAGTCCTAGCAGCTGTGGGACATGGAAAAACCCTAACCTTCCAGGCTCACTTTGCCACCTAGGATGAAGGGTTTGTGATGGTGGCACCCAAAAGGATATCAAAAGTAGGGTTTGAGGGAAACTACCTTGAAGAGGACACTACTAGAAACCAAAATGTTTCACTGTGTTTCTGTTTTTCATTGCTGCACAGCCTGATGCCATTGGAAGTACCAATCTTCTAACATACCGTAGCTCATAATTTTGCCCCACGGCTTAATGGAGGAGTCTATGAATAATAATGAAGCTGAAAACATGAGTCACCACTCTTACACATTATGCAACTGTTATTATTCTGATGAGAAAACATTGGATCTGAGAATTCATTTCACTGATAAAAAGCAAAATAAATCTTTTTTAAATTATTTCAATAATGTGATAGCTTCACTAGATGTTTTAAAATAAATAAACCCTCAAACTTAGAGAAACAAGCAAAAACATCAAGATGACAATCAAGATTTATCATGTGGAGAAAGGTTCTAATTCCATCCATAAGCATTTATATTCCATGGTCCTAAAACTGAGCTTTATTTTGCACTGTTTAATAGCTAAAGAATGCAGTGAATTAACATCAGGCATGAGATGAAATTCAGACTTGGAAAATGTTGATCCAGAAGGATTATTGATAGGAAGCAACATGAAAAATATTATAATGTTCTTGAAAGAATCCATAGCAGAAACACCTCTGGATGACCATGTGTGTTACAGGCCACAAAGCTCAGAAGTGATACGGTAGAACTAGAAGAGTGTCAGCGCACAATAATGAGCACAGGTCTAAATACTGAGTTTGAGAGAGATTCACAACAGAAAAAAAAAATTACCTGTGTGAATGGGAGATAACACAATGAAAATAATGAAAAGGCTGAAAAGAGCAGAAGGGGAAGAAAAGACCATACAAATTAACTGTTAGGAATTCAAAACCCATGCACAGAGATACATGTCTAATACGTGCCTTCTGATTAGCTCATTGCCACAAAAAGCTCTTGTGGCTGTAAATTAATATAACCTAAAAAAGCAGTTGATATTTTATCCAGACCAATACCAAACAACAATACTATCTGATTATGATGATTAATATGAACCAAAACTTTGGAAGTCTATTCACTCTCGTATTGCAGAGGAAAGAGACAATTTAACGTTTAGAAATCAGGAAGGCAGACTGACATTATCTGTCTGCTGCATGGTTCTTTCTTGAAAGTTTCTGGTTGCAGGCATGCTCAGAGACATTGTAGAACGGCAAAATGTCACACTGGAGAGTACTTGAGCTCTAATTTGCAGCCCTATACTTATGTTTGTGTATTTGTTCGTATGCCAGGAAGACAGAGCCTTCTATAAAATTTTCAATGCCTGTATATTCTTGTAGGTCAGAGAGACAATGGGAAAATGCTTTTATGGTGAATACTTCTGCCCTATATTCCAAAATCTGCTGTGCCAAATACGCCTTTTCAATTGACAACAATGAATGGACTAGATCCTCTGTGGATATGAATCAATGTACCTTCATTGATTTCATTTTACTTGACTGATTCATGCCAGCTGAGAACCTGGCTCAAGACTTTAATTGGCTCTAAACAGCAAGGAAAAATGAAAAACCAAAATGAATCAAACCAACACAGGTATATTCAGTCCTTATTTAATACCCTAAGCCCTATACACTTTCACCAGCAGATCTCTGCACCACCCAGTTCAATATCTTTTGGAAATTGTTTTTCAGTCAATTAGGGAATGCAAACATGCAATACCCAGATAAAGTCCTGGAGAGTGAGGGAAGACAAAGAAAAAGAGGGAAATTGTCTGTCCCAAAAATGCTACTTCTGTGAGTAATTGACTTGAATTTCCTAAACCTCTCTAGATAAACTCACACACAGTCAGTCAAACACTGCCTTGTAATAAAACTCCTTATGACACCACTTTTCATGGCCATGACGTATTTAAGCTCAAGTGAGCAACCCTTATTTTGTTTGTGCTTGTTATTAAGCACTCCTCCGGGATAGAGTCCTGGTTACGCAGGTGCTGTGCCTTGCAGCCCAAGGTAAGATTAGTGTTCAGCTAAGCCAGGCATTAAACAAAACACAAAGAGAAGACTTTAGGGACTGTGGAGCAAAACACACAAGAAAAGAAAGAGCAGTGCCTATGTGTACAAAGTCCATGAGCACACAGAGGCTGCAACCCTGGCTCAATGCTCTCATCGAAGGCTCCCTCATACTGTGACTTAGCTGGTGTCACCAGGAAAGGCTCAGGTGGAGCTCAGAGCAGCACTCCAAGTCATAAGCCTTCTCTCCAGTCAGAGATTAAAAGGAGAAGAAGTAGTACAAGGGGGTATAGACATGAAGATAACAGTTGGAGACCCAAGACTTTATTTTGTGGTTGTAGATTAAAGAGGAAGACTGAGGACTGTGATCCCCTACACATACAGTTCTGCTGCACTAAAGAATACCATTGTGCAAACTCATCACCTGACACATTGTGGGCATGCGACAGCTCTTGTTCTCCTTTTGCACTGGGGCCAGGTAAGGATTTTTGTATGCTCTTTTCAAAACATGCATTTTGCAATTCTGATCTTTTCAAATGCAGCATATGGTGCCTTTCCAGGAGCTCAGGTCCCTATCAGATATTTATTTTAGGGATTTCACTAGAAAAACATAGATGTGGGCGAGTCATCCAGGCAAAACATTTATCTTTTTGCAAGAAGATGCTCCTCCTGGAAGCCAATCAAAGCTATTGAAGCTTCAAAACAGTGTAGTCCCAATAAACAGGTGTCATCACAGCAGGTTCATCTTTTGGTTAATACAACCTCCAAATCCCTCCGTGTATAAGATGAAAATCCATTTAAGAACAGTCACAAGCCCCAACAATTAATCATAACATTCATTCAAGAGAATTCAGATGGAGATTGTTTTATATAAAGCAAAGAGAACAAACCACTTATCAAATCTATCAAATTTCTGAAGTATACTCTGTGTTCACATGACTCTGACCAGTGAAGTGATGTTTTGTGGTGAACACAACAAAGAGACAAAGTTATCGATACTGATATTTTGCTTCCATATGCCTTGGTGGGACAAATATTCTATTGCTGTAAATTGGTTTTGCAACATCTGTGGTTTCAGCTTCTTATCTTTACTTGAGATTTGATTCAAATTGGTTACTGGAGTTTCTTTAATATATTTAACTCAATTTTTTAATGGACTTAATGTGACCCAGACACTTTTCTCCAGCTGATGTTTTGGATCTGGCCCTATGTTCTCAGTAGAATCATAAAATGGTTTGGCTTGGAAGGGACCTCAAAGATCATCTAGTTCCAACCCACCTGCCATGGTGAAGGGACACCCTCCACTAGGCCAAGTTGCCCAAAACCCCATCCAACCTGGCCTTGAACACTTCCAGGGATGGGGCATCCACAACCTCTCTGGGCAACCTATTCCCATGCCTCACCACCCTCACAGTAAAAAATTTCTTTCTAACATCTAATCTAAATTGACCCTCCTTCAGTTTAAACCCATTACCCCTTGTTCTGTCACTACAGTCCTTGATAAACAGTCCCTCTCCATCTTTCCTGTAGGCCCCTTCAGGTACTAGAAGGCTGCAATTAGATCTCCCCAGAGTCTCCTCTTCTCCAGGCTGAACAATCCCAACTCTCTCAGCTTGTCCTCACAGGGGAGGTGCTCCAACCCTCTGATCAACTTTGTGGCCCTCCTCTGGACCCACTCCAACAGCTCCATATCTTTCTTGCAGTGAGGCCCCCAGACCTGGACGCAGTATTCCAGGTGGGGTCTCACAAGAGCGGAGTAGAGGGACAAAATCACCTCCCTCGACCTGCTGCTCACACTTCTTTTGATACAGCCCAGGACACGGTTGGCTTTCTGAGTTGCAAGTGCACATTGCCGGCTCATACTGAGCCTTTCACCACCAGTACCCCGAAGTCCTTTTCCTCAGGGCTGCTCTCGATCCATTGCCCGCCCAGCCTATAGTGGTGCTTGGGATTGCGCCGACCCAGTACATGGCAACTGCAGCATTTTTCAAAGCCTATACTATAGGCCAGGCATGACATGACCATGAATAGCAAACCAACCTTACCTTCTGTGACCAACTTCTCTTCATAAGGCAACAATTCAAGAAACATGTGAAGCACTGTACTGATATCTAAATGAAGCTCCAACATCTATTCAAACATATTATTCTGAGCTCTAGGCAGGTCACTGCTTGCTTAATGTCTGCAGATCAATCTCACATACTAATACTGAAATTTCATAAGTTCTGTCTTAAAGAACACCGGATGTGCCTGACTGTTTTCAGGCTACGTTAGGAATTTGTTTATCTGATTAATTTCAGTGTATAGTTTTTAGGTTTTCACCTGTTATCTTGTTTAGAAAGTATCTAGGATCATTGTCTTATAGATCACATTTCAATGATAAGGGGAAAGAGGTTCCCATCCTCAGTTATAACTCTGGTGTGTAACAAGAAATAAATATACAATACATATAAATGTTTTCATCATCTGTCTTTTAGATTATTGGTAGTCTCTTTAGAATGGAGCAAAGGTGGCATCTCTTCAGATGTCAGAAATTGATGATAGTCTGCTAATTTAACAGAATGAGTTCAGTTTATGTTTGGCCCATCAAAGTTCAGAAGCATAAGCTCAGCACTCAGGACTGGAAAGGGACTGATGTCCAGTCCTCTCCAACTGCAGATGCCATGGGTAGCACCTGGACCAGCATCAAAGGGGCCTTAAATTAAAAATATTCAAAGGCTTCAAAATGTCTGAGGTGTCCCTATTCACACCATGCTATACTTCTAATTAAAAATCCACTTGTAAGTGGTTTATAAAGGGTTAATAAATGACAAGTGAATCTTTAAAGAAATGAGTAAAGAATGGATGTACATTTTATGCAGGCGTGATTGATTAGGTCTTACACAACTCAGTATTGTCATCTATTGATGTGCTTATAACTAAGACATGGCCCAAATCTATAAAACATTTACAGTTCACTATCAATCATTTATTAACCCCTTACATATGTTTTATTAATAGAATCTTAATATAAAGCCAAGTTAACATCCTATAAAATTCTTTAGGAGAGATTGATATCAATCAAATGTTATGGAATAAGTCAGAAATAGTCACCTCTTAGATTGCATAGGACTACTTCTAAAGGAATATTGAGATTCCTTTATTATTCCACCTTCTTAAAATACTGGAAGATTAAGGAAGATGTAGGCACTAAATTTCTATGACAATATGTTATAAGAATCCATTATGAGGCTGTCTGTATTGTTTTCAGGAAAGTAAAAACCCTATTTTATTTTTTTTTTTAATCTTCAGTTTATATCAGTGAATTCTCAGAGGCAAGCTACATGATTTAAGGTCTTAGATACTGAAATGAAAGGAAAGTGAGAATCTGTAGGCCCTCTCTGGATGATATCTAAAGCTCTTCATCCTAAGCTGATGAGCTCTACAAAGCACTTCTGAGATTCAAGTACTATTGAAAATAGCATCACACACAGAAGGGCTAGCACTTGTAGCTGATGAATAAAATTCGTATTTCTGTAAGAAATTCCCTTTATCATAGAATTACAGAATTGTGGAGGTGGGAGAGGACCTCTGGAGATCTAGTTCGAGTCCCTGCCCAAAGCAGGGCCAGCAGGTGCAGGTTGCTCAGGGCTGTGTCCAGCTGGGTATTGAATATCTCCAAGGATGAAGACTACCCAATTGCTTTGGGCAAACTGCTTCAGGGCTCGGACACCTTCACAGTGAAAAAGTTTTTTTCTTATATTTGAGTGGAAGTTCTGTATTTTGGTTTGTGCCCATTGCCTCTTGTCCTTTCACCGGGCACCACTGAAAAGACCCTGGTTTCATTCTCTTTTCATCCTCCCTTGAGGTATTTAAATACTTTGATAAGATCCCCCTCAGTCTTCTCCAGGCTAAATAGTCCCAGCTTTCTGATTCTCCTCGTATGGCAGATGCTGCAAGTCTTTAAATACTTTAGTGGTCTTTTGCTGGACACGTATGTCCATGTCTGACTCACAACGGGCAGCCCAGCACTGGACACAGCACTCCAGATGTGTCTCACCAGCACTGAGCAGAGGTGAAGGATCACGTCCCTCATCCTGCTGGCAATGTTTTTGTTTTTCCGCAGGTGACCACAGCTGTTCTCACAGTTTTACCCACTGTTTTTGTGCCAAAGAAGAACAGATTTACCTGTTTAGACCCTATTTATTTATTTCCTTCCTTTCTGGCTCTCTGCTTTTTGCTGCTGCTTCCTTTTAAGTATTTTATGATCCACCTATGTGAAGAAGGACAAAGCCAAAGGCTCCTTCCTAACACCAAATCTCCCTGAGCAGCTTTCTCAGTCAAACCTGCCATGTCTCTCACTTCACGCACACAACAGATGCATCTCACCCACGTCTCATGCTCTCTCACTGACCATCCATGGTGCTCACATTTCAACCCTAGCACCACTGTCTCTAGAGCCAGGCCAGACTCTTCCTCCCATGTTATAGCTGAGCAGTCAAATCTGGCAACTTTGCCTCTGGAGCAGGAGAAAAACGCAGGTGCACCCCAGCCCCCAGGCAGAAACATTTCAGTATAATAGATGATATTGGGGCAGTTTCTCTGTCCATGCCATGGCCCTTTCTTTGACACATGAACTTGTTTCCACAGAAATCAATATCTATAGTACAACTGTCATCCACAGAGCAAAACTCATTTCAAAGAATTGCGCAAGTATAACTATAGACAATCTGCCTAAATTTCTCCTCCTTTATTTTCCCCTGAGTTTAGCTATGAACATGAAGAGTATTGCAACCAAGAAGTTACTGATTTATATTTTTTCTAAGCGTTTACTAGTCTGAAAGCATTTGACAGGAGACTGCTAAAGGAAAGTTTTCAACAATGTTTTCAAAATCCATTTTAAAACCTGGTAGTTCAGTAATTACTAGAGGAGAAGTAAGATAGTAGCATTTTTTCTTCACCCTACAACTGGTGCTGTGGCATTAGGTATTAACACAATTAATTCTGATCACCATGGAATTCACAGTTCAAATCCCACACGGGCAACTCTTGTATTGCACCCTTGGAAAGGCAATCATGCAAGCAGAGAGACTGAGTGTGAGAGCCTAAAAGAGAACAGGTGATCTTGGAGATGGTATTAGGCATCAGCTAGCACAGCAGAAAAACAGCAATCAGAGGCCAAGCAAGGACAAATTATGACAATTTTTTTTGAGACCATCAAGGTTTTTTCCCCTTATAAATTAACATGCAGAGGCAGCCAAGCAGTAGACTACCAGTAGATGTGTTCATTCCCAGCCCCATACGCCGCTTCCCAGCAACGGAAATATGAACCAGTCAGACATCTTACTGCCTTGTATGAGGACTCAGTTGAGTTTGAACTGGAGCCTGCAGTCTTCTGAGGACTATCTCAATTTTCCAATGATTGCGCAATCTGAACTAAACCTTTTGAACTTCACCCACCATTCATCATGCTGGCCTGGCCAAATGCCACATTTTAAAGGAACCCGAGAAAGACACACAGCAGTGGGGACAATATTACTGTAAATTTAAATCATCAAGGAGTAGACAGAATGAAGTGGGCACCAAAAGCCATGTCATCTGCTGTATCTGTCTTGAGTTTTCTGTTGACCAGTTCCCCAAGTGAGGATAAGATTTTAGTCAATGCCAAATGAGTTCTGAAAATCTTAAATGGTTTTGCAGTTTCCTTTTTTTTTTTTTCAGAATTACTTTCCCAAAAAATATTTTAAATTTCTCACCAATACATGCTACCATTTCACTAGTTCCAATGCAAGGCATGCAAAACCAAATTGCAAGGGCGAGAGGCAGTAACATCCAGAACAATCTAGGCAATAAGCTCTGCAGAGGTCCAAACACAGCCTGTCTCTTTTTTTCGCACAAACACACTCACACACATGTGAAAGACTGAGTCAACCAGCTGTGTCAATCTTAATGCTTCTGGTTATCTAGCCTGCCAAGTCAGTGCTATAAGAACGGGAACTGTTAATTTAATATGACTTTCTGAATATATCCAAAATTAGTTGACTGAGTAGCATGGCATCTGCCAAAAAAATTGTTTTTAGAAGACCCAGAGATTATGAAAACAACTTTTCTGGACAACATCCAATTTGCCCAATGATTGGTCTGCAAAAGTTTTTCATGCAGTGTGCAGTATTAAAACCTGAGCTGAGCTTTGAAAACACTCAGGATTACCTGTGTTAATGTACTAACCACAGAGCAGAAACAAGCACTAAATGTTGCCTACATCTAGCCTATATTATGCAGTGAGATAACCTGATCACTCTTTTTCTGTGTCCAGCAGACTTCCTACTGGACTGCTACTGAGAATGCAGGGTAAAGATTTTTTTTTTTTTTTCCATGCACATTAAATTAAAATTGGCTTAAAAGCAGCAGTCCTAAACCAGTATGCAAGTTTCTCTTTTCCCTGATGTGCCTGTGCCAACAGTGAGAACAATCATAACCCTGGTAAAACATCAGTGAGCTGTTTGCATCATGCTGACAACTTTAATAATAGCCAAACAGTCCATAGATTGTCACAGTAAGAAAAGGGCAGACAGTTCTTCAGATTCTGCTTTGTCCCAGTGCTGCCGGCTAGATGCAACATGACAGCAGTTCAGATACATACACGCAGGGCTAAATAGC
Source organism: Aramus guarauna (assembly GCA_013400195.1). Lineage (NCBI taxonomy): Eukaryota > Metazoa > Chordata > Aves > Gruiformes > Aramidae > Aramus > Aramus guarauna. The sequence continues at coordinate 58,342 of VXBL01001817.1, forward strand.
TGCAGGTAGATATAAAGCAGATAGTCTGCAAAAGACAGAGTATGCAAATGTGTGTTGGGAGTAAAAAGAATTCAGCTGTAAAAAAACCAAAACTATACCTGCCACTGTCAGCAAATGGATTTCATCTTGGAGTTTCTTCTCCCTCTCTTTTCTGCTGGGTTTTCTGTTTGCTAATCAAACAAATGATGAGAAACAAATGAACTGTCAGGAATCTAAATAGCAGGACAACACCCTATGCCCAAGTCATATTTTATTATCTGCCACATCTTCCCATGCAAGCAGCCCCTTCCCCACCCTCCCCCTGCCATCGCCACCACTACCAGCTCCCGCCTCTGATGAGACTGTCTGACGGGAAGCATCGTCCATTCAGCATGGGATTTGTTACCTGCAGAAAGGCTACTGTTCGAGCCAGCCATGCCAGATTATCATTTTAATAATCAGAATCGAAGTCAGGCCAGCACAGCCCCTTTTACCGTGGAAGGTTTCACCTTACTGACGATTCCAACTCAACCCTCACTCAAGCAGTGGCAATAAACATCTGAGAAAGAAAACTGTTTGTGTCCAATTCTGTTGTCACCAGCCACACAAATTAAAGCAATATCCCCAAGCTACCACATGGTATTTATTTGAAGGCCAGAGAGAAATGCTATTTTGAGAGAACATTAGAATGTAAATGGAGGTGAAAGTCTCTATTTCTCCCTTTCTCTTTTGCAGAACAAGTCACAGACATTGTTCAGTGCTTCAAAGCTAACAATAAAAGACCGTCTTCTTATTCAAGTTGCAATGTTCAGCGCTTTTGTTCTCTGAATCTATTTTACCACGTGGAAAGGCTTTCTGAGGAGTTAATATATACTGTACAAGAATTGTCTCCTTATAAAAGAATTACTGCAGTCTAAAAATAGTGGCAGCTTTGTTACATGCATTTGAGACTTCGTCTGATGTTGGGATCAAAGTTTGCAACTACTGAACTAAAAATCATTTACCATTTCGAACTGCACGAGCCTACAAGCAAGACCATTGTATGCTAGAGAAATGTGAACATGGCCCATAGCAGTTAAATAGGTCATACCTGTCACTTTCTTAAATATAATGTAATATAATATAATATAATATAATATAATATAATATAATATAATGCAATGCAATATAATGATACCCTATATCCATAATGTATGTTGTAACTTAAGTCCATGTCTCTGCCCATGTGCCTTGTGCATTGGATACACTGTCATGTCTCCAGAAATCCTGAACTGTTAAGATGTTTACTGATGTCCTTCACATATGTTGATAGAAAGACAATTCCTTGAATGGAATTGAAGGACCTTTGCGTATCAACTGGGTTTAAAGCATCATTGTTTATCACTTATGATGCCTCTGTACAAGATAACGAATGATATCTTGTTTCCATCAAACCAGGCATTTTTTGTCCCCCAGATTTTTACATTAAAAGAAATATAGAGCTCTTACCACTGCAAAACCCACCAACCATACTTTGGCAGTACAAGGGCTTGGAGATAAGGTGAGCAAGAGAAGGATTTTCCTGGGAAAAGAAGTCCCCAGAAGGAGGAAGGAGTACTGATGTGGAGCCAGTATCCAATGCATAATCTCATATAAAAACCAAAAGAGGCAAGAACAATAGAGGCAAATATTTTAAGATTGTCCCAAACCACTTAGGAGGTCTACACAGTCTCACTTGAGTGAAGTTATGCACTGACCATCACTCTGTGGGTACCACAAAATGTATCGGTAGATACGCACCTGTGTGTATTTGTGTGAGTAGTTTTCTTGGGCCTTGTTTACTGCCCATAGTTTTGCTTATGTGACCAAATTTTACATGCTCTCAGAAGACCAGCCAATGGCTGGGAGGTTGGCTGTTTAGGGACTTTAAGTTTTTGTCCATGCTTGATCTTCACCAAATATTTAACACATTTTTGCAGAAGTTTTCCAATGCATTCATTATTAAGTCCACTGATTCAAATAGGTATTAAATCATTTTGTCTCCATTCAGACAGCAACTGTGGAAGCCTTTCGTGGACAAAAAACGAGCATGTGGGATTGACCTGGTTTTGGCTGAGATAGAGTTAATTTTCTTTCTAGTATCTGGTACAGTGCTGTATTTTGGATTTAACATGAGCATAATGTTGATAACACACTGCTGGTTTTAGTTGTTGCTAGGTAGTTGTAGTGTCTACACTAAATCAAGGACTTTTCAGCTTCTCACACCCTGCCAGGTGCACAAGAAGCTGGGAGAGCACAGCCAGGACAGCTGACCCAGACTGGGCAAAGGGAGAAGACCCCACCATGTCGTGTCATGCTCTGGATACAATTGTGGAAGCTAGCCAGGAGGTGGGATTGCTGCTCGGCAACAGTCTAGGCATCGGGTTTGGATTTTTTTCTGCATGTAGTAAGCAGTTGCATTTGTGCATCACTTGTTATTATTGTTGTTGTTGCTATTGCTGTTGTTAGTGGTGGTGGTGGTGTTACTTTCTTCCTTTGTTTTCCTATTAAACTGTCTTTATCTCATGTTTTTTTTCCATTTTCCTCCCCATCCCCTTGGTAAGGGTGCGTGAGTGGCTGCACGGTGCTCAGTTACCAGCTGGGGTTAAACCACAGCAAGGATCTTGTAAGTCCAGAAGTTCCTGTCAGTATAGCATGCTGCCAGGTACAGGCAGACAAAGTATCCTCAGACAGTCAGCAAAACAGCCCTGGAGATGAAATGGGATGGGATTGGCCAGGGACCACAGACATACTATTGACTTGAACTGATATAACCAGATTTAGAAATAAAACTTTGCCTCCCAAGTCAGTCTGGGCTTTCAAAAATGCTACTCTTAGTAGGCATGCTTTAAGAAAAATCATAAACCACAATTTTGTCACCTGGGGTCAGACCAAAGGCCCAGCTGAGTCGGTCCCTTGTCACTGTCTGAGGCATTAGTCAGTATTTACTGTGAGAGACAGGAAAAGGAAAGCATGATCCTTCCCTGTGTATGTCCTGCCTGCATCAGGATCGTGGGCTGCTCAGGCCATCATGGGAATACAAGGGTAATATGGAGACACGTTCCCCAGCTGAAACTACTTCTTAATATACATATATACTGTGTTCAGTGTGTGGCACATCTGCCAAAAGGATGACCTAATCTCCATCAAAGATGACAAAAGAAACAGAAATTTATTCAAAATTGATTTTAAATAGTGCACTGTGAGCCACAGATGGCAGGATGGACTCAGTTCTGATTCCTCTTGCCTCCACGCATATCCATCATTCATCCGTTAGCTGTTATGCACGTGGACCGATCCACAAGCTGCACCAGATAGTCTAGATGCCCCTATTTTGGCAGTATGACAGGTAGGAAGTGTGTTAGAGTGGTAATCACACGGCACAGGAGAGTCAAACCGGTCAGCAGTTCAAGTGTAAGGTCTGCGGGCTATGGCCCCAGACTTTCCCCTCAGTAATGATCTCCCCTCATGCAATTCTGAGCGAGTTCAATACTTCGTCCACACGCACTTAACTCCAACCACTATTCACATCAGTTGTTCGTGCTCTCAGACCTCTCTCATTCATTTGCAAGCTGCCACCCACACCCACAGCGGAGCTGTTCTCCGGGCGTTTGCTCTTCAGACTAGTGATCTCTTGTGTCACAACTGAGTTAGCTCAGCTTTCTGCTTCCAGAGCCCTACAACCAACATGCATCTCGATCTGAAGCCTGGGATTTCCCAGTGCTGCTTAGCCTTGCCCTGCGTAGCTTCACAGGGAGATAGGGAGTGTGTTTATTTCCTGCAGGCTGATTAGGCTCTGTGTTGATTTAATGTCAAACAGCTTATTCTCCTCACCAAATTGCAATGTATAACCAAACTGTCCTGGACATAAACCCCCCCATCAACACTGGTGGGATTTCACATGGGCAGAGCAGTTTTATTTGTATGCTTTTTTACAGTCTGATCAAGTCCTTAGTTTAAGCAATAGGTTTTGAACTGCATTCTTGATAGTAATAGAAAGTTTTGTTATGCTTTCAGAGGACATAGGCTTAGGCTGACAGATTGGTCTAATCAGGATCAGATGATGGTCCTTTATGTATTTGGAAATCTTACAGAACTCCTGCCTTGCCAAGCAGTTTTCAATAGACCTTTCATTATAAAGAAGCATGTTATAAAAAAATTTGTGTGCTCCCAGTTCTGAACATGCTCAAAAGCTGGGATAAGAATCATGGTGGCTCAGTAGCTGGATGACTCAGTGACTTATATGGAGAACAAGATCGATTATTTAAATCTTTTCAGCAATACATTACAACTGTTACCATGAAAGCAGGGAAGACCATTTAGAAAGTTTTCCTAAAAAAAAAAAAAAAGGAAAAGCAATCATAATGAAAAGCAGTAAAGTGGTATGAAATAATATGTTTAGTGGAATTCTGTTCTGTCATAAAGGCAAGAAGTTTTTAAAGAAGGACTTGCATATAAGCCAATGACAATTGCAATGAAGATAGCAAATGGGTAACCAGTGAGAAGAGATTCCCACTGAGACAAATCACTGCGTACAGACAATCCAGAAAACAAAACACCAACAATAAAATAAAGATGTGGTAGCCACCATGGCCTAAGGAAGAAGGGTCAGAGACATGTGGTATCTCTTACTAAACTAAACAGCACAAACAACAACAACAACAACAACAACAACAACAAAAACAAAACAAACAAACAAAAAAAAGGCAGGCTTTATATTCAGAGTCCTGGGGAGACAGAGACCCAAAGAAGAATTTTTAAACATAAAATAACATCCATTTTTCTCTGGCTCTGTCAGCTGGTCTGGTAAAAAATATCCCTTCTCCCTTAAAACCTTGCATTTAAAAAAAACAGATTAGATTCTCAAAAAAATGACACTTCTGTCCATCCACGATGCAGGTATCAGGAATGTCTGAAACAGCAAATGATCTAAAAATCACCTTCCTGCAACTATAGAAAAAGACCTGGATCAGATCTCCGCTAACCCACCCATCCCTGTGCCACAGAGGAAGATTATTATGCATAAATCTATTAACGCAAAAGACTACCCCGTCTCCTATTACTCCGTAGAAACAGTTTAACATAGGATACCAGATAGAAGGTACATAAAAAGGTAGTACTCCTGACTTATTCAAACCACCTGTCTAAGCATTTAAATGAATAAAAGGGCAAAAAGAATCAGAAAGAACATAAAAGGAAGAACATCTCATTACATCACCACATGATGTTGGACTCTGAAGGCGAGAAGATATTACAATTCATTTAATAAAACATCTGTAGTGTCACACAGAAGTAGCAAAAGGCAGTCAGCTATTGCAAGTGTGTATGCTCTTCTGCAATTATAGAAATAACAATCTGGTTTTGGCTCCTTTAGCTTCCAGCTAAATACAAGAAAACAAACACCCACTTCCTTATGTATATTTCTGCCTTGAGAAAGACAAACACTGCAATCTCTTGTCTTTTTTTTTTTTTTTCCCTGAAAGAAAGGAGGGAGGACTTACTGCTAATTTGCTGTCTTTTTTTCAGTTTCTTTGTGTCACATAGTTCATAGGCTTGTGTATAACATCTGTGTTCTTCCAAACTGCTATTTACCACTTGCCATCCCAGAGAGCCATGGCAGTGGGACAGACGAATGTCATGTCATTTCATGCTCTTCCTCCTCTTGGCTCTTTCCACCAGGAATGGACACATCCAAAGGTTCATTCTTACTGTGAATGTGCTCTTGGGTGTTTACATGCTTTCCATTTCATTCCCAGGAAAATTAGAGGAAACTGCATATTGTCATAATATACTGAGTTTTGGGGTTTCAGAAGAAACCCTCACTCTAAGGTTGATGAGCTAAGAATTAAACCTCAATTAAATCTCAATTTGTACCTTTGTTGGTGTCCTGTCCTCCTGTCAACTACAGAACTTCTTAATGATTTCTTGGAAAAATCTTGTCAATCTCTTCTGTTTTTGTCCAGCATGGAAAGTGTGCTTTTCAAGTATGGTTTTATATTTTCTTTGTTAAAGCATAAAGTGTCAAGCAAATTGTAACATCTTCAAACTGCAGTAGGACCACCTGGACAGTAATGAAGAACTGAAAGTATCAGGGTCACTATTTTCTGTTGACTAGTCCTGGCAGTCTTGGCTGATTTCAAGTCTTATATAGTCTGCTGATGAAAAAATGCAAGGCAGGCATGTACAGATATATTTGTGTGTGTGTGTTTGTCTGTGTATGTATTTTTACTTACCATCTCAGATCAAAGAACAACTGTGCTGCAGCATCCGGAGCAAGCTCTGAAACTGAGGAGCCTTGCAAAGATGTTACCAGAAAATGAAGCTGGATGCTCGCAAGAGCAGGTACTGCAGCTCCAAGTTTGTCAAAAGCACAGGCCTCGCAAGCTGTAAACAACTACTTCCCTTGCATGAGTACATTGATGATGGAGATTATAGGAAGAGCTTAAAGGACAGAGAGAGATATAACAGCAAATCACAACTTGCTTTCACATCTCCAACAGATGGTACAGCCATTTCATTGGTCTCTGGTCTCTGCTAATTACATGCTGTGGTTTGTTCTGAATAGAGGAGAAAGAGCATCCTCCTGGAGAGTAATGGAGTAATCACAGCTGAGTGAAGCTTCTGGAATGCAATAGGACAAAAAAGGGTTTAGAAATGTACGGTGAGTCCAAATGCAGAACAGGAAACTCCTGAACATAGCTGGATGGTTGCTGGCAGCAGAGAACATATCGGAAGTCAAATTAGAAAAGTGATGGAAAGGAGGGTTTCCTAGGGATCCTGAGAGTAAGCAAACTGTGGAGTTTACATCCACAAAGGATTGTGAGAGAGAAAAAGACTTACCCTGCAAGGACAAAATGGGTAAGGGAAGGGGACAGACTTCATTTAAGCCTTTCATTTCATCTGCCTCACTCCAAGTATCCTCTACGTAAAGAGTTATGTCATGGTGGCTTGTTATTTTGTGTTCTAATAACATAAAAGCTTTAGAGATTAGAAATATTTGGTGCTTCTTGGCACGCATGTCTTAAAAGTTAGTTGTTCCATCTCAAAGCCTTTAGCCAGCCCACGGATTCATCCCAACATCAAACACACCGCGTCCCCTCCTTTCCATGAGCCATTTAGAGAAGAAATTGGCTGGAAGGGGCATTCAAAGAAATGCTTCATTCTAAATGGATATTAAAAGAATTCACAGAGCATGAGATTAAGGGACTTGCAAATGAGAACATTTATTCTGGGAAAAAGACTCTTAAGAGCTTATCCACTAATGCAAAAGACATATGAATGACCGTTTCAGATAACACCAGCAGGCTTAGGTTCAAAATACTGCCATGCCACCTACAGTCTACCTATTCTAGACATCCACCTTAAGATAAGACAAATAATGTCCTTTAGAAGGCACCTCAGTTGACTAACTTGGGTTTAGACAGTTCCTTTTTGCCAGATGAATCCCACCTCACCTATCTTACTCATGGATACAAAAATTGCCACTGTAGGCAAATAGAAAGTTGTTTACTGGGAAAGGTTGCTGTTTTGCCTTTTTTTTTTTTTTTTTCCTCCAGTGCCAAATAGTTAGGCTGGTTTATTCTCTGAAGGCTGAACTGAAGAAATAACAAATGGTGGTGGTTTTTTCCCTTATTTTGAGAACTTTATACCATTTCTATTTTAAAATGTATGTTATAGTTAGGGCTAGTAGAGTTTTTCATGAAAACCACTTTCTTCTGAAAATACTGTTTGCTTAAATCAAAATGTTTTTTCTTTAGATTTCCTGGTGATGATAAAGTGTTCATCAAGAAAGATTTCTTGGGTCCAAGATCCTAGGTCAAAATACAAGATAGAAAAACCCCAGAGAAACAATATATCAAGTGACTGTCTGTAATTCAAAATATAAAGAACAAGGATTTATTCCATGTAGGAATTATACAGTCCACATGGATACAATTTGGGTACCATGACAGCCTAGTTATTCTTTTGTGAGAAATTTCCAAATGTCTAGTTTCACCAGGTAATAGGACTTTTTTTAAATCTTAACAAATAAAAAACAAACAAACAAAAACCCCAAAAAACAAACAAACAAAAAAAAAACCAGAAGAAACATTTATTGCCTAGCTCTATATATATCACACAGAACTGTGGCTGTGATATAATTTAATGAACATCAAGGAAATTTTGATTGAGGAGTGCTTGCAATTAATTGTTTATAAACAATCTAGAAAAAGAAAAGTGTTTATCAAAAATATTTAGAAAATGAATTTAATTAATTTAGAAGTTCAAATAAAATAACAGGCTGCTCATTAACAATTCATGAACATTGAAAAAAAACTGAATACATTCTATGAAGGACTTGATATTAGTTGTTATTATCTCCTTATTTCCACCAGAATGCATTTGTTGTAGAACAATCCTGGTCAAGCAGTTCATTCTAACACCCTCAGCTGCAAACAATCAAAAACCAGTTTTGGCCCCAACCCAAAATCCCAACCCAATGTCATAACAAACACTACCAATTCCTCTGACTTTACGCAGATTCTCAACATTTCACAGAATTCAGACGATCTGTGAAAGTGTTATAACAAAACATAATAAAATGGAAAAATAAGTTTCTCGACACAGTCATTTATGTTCCAGGAAAATGCTTATTTTCTAATTCTTAAAAATTGATTCAACCCAAGTTAGTCTCTCTCAACTAGTAGTCAATAAGAGTTTACCATGGATTGTAACAAGAATTTTCTTTCATATGGCCTATTGCTTTTGGGCTTTTTTATAAAATCCACTTGACATTATGAGAGGAACAGTTCGATATGAAGTACTTACAACAGTGAGTCCAAAGCAGTTTGAGTCCAATATCATGCTTAAAAACAGACTAACATTCTTAATCATACACTTTAATTTAGGCTTATGAAAGTACATTCTTCTAGTGTACTCTCTCAGGACCTTGTATAGGGACCCTTTAAAGCTACCTAGAACTAGATATTGGTTCACTGAGAAGATCTAGGGTACCTTACTACCTCTGTTAGCGACCATTTCAAACTCTCCTAATATCATGCCAGACAGCCCTGGACCTCCAGACCAGCACAAACACCCCTTGAAATCCTCCCCCTAAAACTGCAGATGCCCCAAAAGGCAGTGCTGTGCAGATTTGTGTGCTGTGTCCCTCATCCTGCCACATTTCCACTGACTGGGCTCCTGGGAATTGGTGCTTGGATCTCAGCCCCCTCATTCACACTCCCTCCATGTCTCCTCCTGAGCTAAAGCCCAATGTTTCACTTTGATTCTAAACTGAGCAACAATTAATTATTAAGTCTTTGCTTCAAGCCCAGTCTTTGTTTCAGGCTCATTTTTTTTCTCCAGCATTTACACTGAACGGCAGCTGTTCAGTCTGTTCTAACTTGGAGCTATGACCCATTATTATGAATAAAAGTTTTCAAAAAAAAACCTGTCCCTGCAAGATTTACGCTCAGCTTCAGCATGTTTCTAATTTGATCATTCTCTCTTTTTCCCTTCCTTTCTCCCTTTTCTTTCTTGTAAACAATTCAGGTGTTTACACTGATTGCAACAAAAGCCTACTCTTACAGTGACATTGCAGTGCCTCTGCAGAGCAGAGCTGTTAGCAGCCACTTCTCTGGCATTAGACAAAAGTGAAGAAGCTGCTTCTAATCCACTCAGACTGCATTGTCACTGCTCAGCAGATCTGTGGAGGTACAATACATGCTGGCTTCTTTTCCCAGGAGATCCCATATATCATCCAAACTCATTGCCTCTGATCTATAGCAAGCATTATGACTAATCAGGTGTGCTAGAGTGACAGAGAGATTGTGTATCGTTATCTCATCGCAGTGATATTTCCTATTTACATGCACTGATAGCCATTGCTACTTTACCCCCTTAGGAAAAAACTAACGAACAAAACACCAATAGCCTCCAAGATTTTTGCACAAATTAGTTTCACAGAAGTATTGTCCCCCCCAAAAGTCTGCAAGTAAGCATAAAGCATCATTTGAATGCCTGGGGAAAGTAATCAGACCTGCCAAGTTGAGAAAAAGTAGAGCAGTCGGATCCAACCACACCAGCTGCTCTTTTAAGAGGTAATACATGTACTGAATAAAAAAAAAAAAAAAAAGAATCATCAATGAAGTTTGCTGAATGCAGTCACTTAGACCTTACACTGGACAAGAGGCAGGATGTGTTCTCCATGGCTCACTCTTGCCTGTTACACAGTATAAGAAGATGATCCTGCCAATATCTTCCCTCCTATGTCACTTGAAAAGGAGCTTGTTCATTCAGGGTGTGTGAGCAGAGGTCACTCAATGAGATTTGACAATTCCTACGTGAATTGTCTACTGAAGGTTCAGGATGGCTTGCTACAATCCACATACACTAAATCTGTGTATGAAAGCAAAAGATAACATATTTTCACATGTGCCATACACACTCAGCTTGCTTTGATATTTTTGAATTCCCAAGTGCCAGTGAAAATCAGTTCATCAATTACAGGTGTTAAATATTAGCATGGGGCATGCAACCCTAGCAGTCATTATTAAAAGAAGGAATCATAATGTCTCTCAGACCCCTTGGCTAAAGAATGTCTGAAGTACCTACCAAAGTCATAGAAAGTTACCAGTCTTTCAGCAGGCATTCATCATTCTCATTAGACGATCCTCTCTGAAGCCAGATGGTCCTTTCCAAAATGCAAAACACAAAAGGAACAATCAAAGTAACTGACTGTACCCAGCAAACAAGTAAGTTACATTTCATAGCTCATATGGGTGCAAATTTCTCCTGTCAGCAAGAAAGATGGGTCTTTCTGCAACCACGTGGGTTTTAAACTAAATAGAGCATCCTTGACCGTCCTTGATCACATAGTGATTGGGGTGCACTATAATTGTTCACGAATCTCCTGCACACACACACACAGAGCAGAATCCAGAACTGAGACTATTCTTACTTAGCTGTTTCTAAACCCAAAAACTCATGGCCCTGTGGTACCTCAGAGAAATCAGTGATGAGCAGTTCACCACTGAGAAGAAATGAAGCCACCAAGGTCAGTTCAGCAGGAGCCTGTCAGTTATAATAATGATGGGAGACTGCATCAGCTCTTACACTTGCCTTTCTCCAGGTTTTCACTAACGATGGACTGTCCTGTGACAGTTAGTATATATATATTCTTTATTTTCTTTTTTATCTCACTGTCTCATTGCATCTCATCTATTTATAGATAATTACAGAGAAACCTACAGTAGCAAAGACAAACAAAAGGGCTTCCAGACAACAGTATGGGAACACATACAGAAGATCTTACTCTCTCATGAAGATCCAAGTAGAAGCCACCAGCCTATGACAAGCTTTCTAATTCTTTGTTCATATGGCACTCCCTTATTTTTTTTCATTTTTCACTAACTCTGTCAGTCCCTTATTCATTTCAGTTTCCTTGAAATCCTCTTTGCACTGTGTAAAGTTAAATGACATTTCCTCAAGTGAACAGTGCCATCTCACACATATCTTCTAATTTATACACAGACTCTGGTAATGTCCCTTAAGTGAAAAGTCAATGACTCACACCTTTGTTGCACATTATGGACAAAATATAGGCTGACGTGTAGTACTATGGAGAGTGGCTGTTTTTACTACACAGAAAAGAATAAATTTAGTCAGAAAAAGAAACAGGATATAACAGCCATTTTTGACATGAAATGCTTTCTTTTCTATGTTGAATAGTCAGGTGATTCCTAGTTTTGGATATGTCGAAAGTGAAATCCAAAGCTACAGTGCTCATTGTCTGTGAGATCGCATTTAGCAATGCTGTATCGCAGGAAAATTAAACAAAAGCAAGAAGAGGGCCAACTTTGGAGATATAAATAAAACACTAAATAAAAGAAAAAAAAAATCAACCCAGAACTGCTCAAGAAATTGAAAGTTACTGCTGAAATATTGTTGCACTGGAGAGGCCTCTTCACACTCATCTTCTTACTCCATCACTTAGCAAACAATAAATATTGTCTATCCTGCTCAGGGTATGTGAAGGTCCATCCTCTTTTTCATTCTATTTTTTTTTCCTGTTGATATCAGAAACCTTTGCAGAGCAAAGGAAAGAGCTAAGGACTTTGAACCCAGGGAGGTTTAGAGAAAGGAAAAATGCATGAGAAGCAAAAAAGAGAATACAGAGTAATGGGCTAGGCATGCTTCGTGTCATTTCATTAAACAACACAGTAAAAATTCAGAAAACTGGAAGAATCAATAATAAAAAACATCAAATTGTATATTTTTGGGGATTTTTTTTTTAATTAAAATATTCTTCCCAAAAGCTTTTTCATTAAAAAAGGGAATCTTATTTTTCTGAGAATTCCAGGGAAAAAACATATCAGGAAGGATTACCATTCTTTAAAAAAGTAAAATATATATAAAAATTAAAATATATTTGGGGAATGTCTGAATGAACAGTGGACGTAATGTGACATCGGAGGAAAGGAGAATATTAAAAAAAAATAGGTTTGGGTTAATTCAAAACCAATAAAAGAATGATTGATAGTATCAATATCTGCCCTGCTTTTGTGAGTGACTCAGAGCCCTGGCTGGTTCTTACCCACCCGCTCAGACCTCCAGCAAAGACCTGGTAGCCCCTATTAACTTTTCAAGAGAATCAGTTTCTTATCAATAAAACACAAAAGAGATTACAGAAAAAATGAAGCAATTGATCCAGAAAAGCAAATAAAAACACAGCCAAAAAGAAGTAGTCCAAAACCAAGAAGTCTATAAGCATCATGAAGGCTTTTGAAAAATATTGTATTAGGAGCCCAGATAAAATATGTGCCATAATTCAAAAAGAAAACAAAGCAGTCTAATAACCCCCCTGCATGGCTCAACAGGAAAGTAAAGGAGGCTGTCACAGGGAACAGGTCAGCAGTTGAAAAACAGAAAGCTTGCTCAAATAAGGAGAACCAGTCAAAAGTAAAAGAGGTCATGAAAAGGGTTAGAAGGACTGCGAAGCATCTCTTGCACAGGGTGGGATTTTTTCTGATCATCACAAGTTCATTAAATACTTCAAAAGCTGGAAGCAGGTGACATAATCAATGGGATTGCTTGATGCCAAAAGTATTAAAAAGGGACTCAGGGATGGTTAGTCCACACTGGAAAAGCTCTTTGCATCAGTCTTTACTATGCAGGTGAAATGTCCATATACAACTTTTTCTGTAATAGGTAGGTCAGAGAGGCTTGAGAGGATACAGATAACTACACAGGGTGTTTTAAACCCTAGAGATAATTAACATGTCACCAGGACTGGATGGCGTTTACCTGGGAGAACTGAAGAAATCATGAAATTGCAGAGCTGCAGCTGGTACATGTCAAATACACCACAGACAGGATCCCCCATGCTACTGGAGTGGTGGGGTGTTACGGTGACTTGTCTACAGAAAAGGGTCAAGCAGGGTTTCTGGCAGCACAGACTGCCAAGACTGACTTCCAGCCTCAGTGTGACAGGAGAATCTGTAAAACAGAAAAGTCACAGAGCAAGTGAATCAAGACAGTCTGTTGGGAAAGGGTTGGCATGGCACCTGTAGAGGGAATTCCTGCCTCGGTTCAATGAGGGTGTCCATAGGCTGATACAGGGGATCCAATAGACATCATAGATTTCATTCCCCAGAAAGACTTTTGGAAGGAGGTTGGAGGAAAAGACCTTTTATGGATGAGAAGCTGTTCAAAGGATGGGAAACAGAAGGTAGGACTCAATGGTGATTTCACAAAGTGGAGAAAAATCAAGAAATAAGTCCTCCAAGAATCAGCTCTGGGACCAAAAAGCAGTAGGCATCATCAGACAGTGCTCTGAGAACAAAACACAAAGCTTTATGTTGCCACTATATAAAACATTGGCACACCCACATCTTGACTACTGTGCATGATTCTTATCTCCACACCTCCAAAAGGGCATTGCAGAGATAGAGAAGATTCAGAGAAGAAAATTATGATAAAGACAGAGCTGTCTTATCTGGAAAGATTAAAAATATCTCTGCTCTTCAGTTTGGGGAGAAGGTTCAGTGAAGATATGATTGAAATTTGAAAAATCACAAAGTCAGTAGATTATCGGGATGCAGAACTATTGCTCAGCAACTCCCACAGTTTTTGAACTAGGGACACTCACTGAAGCTGGTAGGAGGTTTGTCTAAAACAGTTGAAAGGATGTAGTTCTTCATGTAGCTGGTAGCAAAGTTGTCTCCAAGGGAAGTTTTGGAAGCAGACGGGATCAACAGGTTCAAAACCAGATTAGATATAGGTAACATCCACAAACAGATATTAGCATGCTACTGATTGCAGCAGTGCACACTAGGGGTGTACAGGGGAAGGGAAAGCGTACTGCAGGTGACAGCTGGGCTCACGTTTTCACCTCGCAGAGTCTCACTTTCTTCTACTGTCACTCACAGCTGGGCTTACATTTTCTCCTTGCACAGTCTCACTTCCTTGCACTGTAGCCTGCGCTACATGGGCCATTGGTCTAACCCAGCAAGGCATTTCATTTTTTATTAAGAGATGAAATAATGTGACATAAGCCCTGCCTTGGGAACATCTCTATAGCAATGCTTTATTTATTCTTTTCTTCTTCTCTCCTGATATCATCCATCAGTCTGGTCTACAGCATCAGTATCACCAAGATGTCAAAGCAGCAGTCTAGACCTAGATCAATGCTCTATCAGGGTGGAAGATTCCTTGCCATTTCCTCACTTTCTCAGTTTTCATCCTCCACCTATTATCCTGAACAGAGAGAATTTTTCTGGGAGAAATGAAAAATATATGTGAAATGAAAATATATGGAAGATACAAGAATGAAGAGACCTTTCATTCCTGTTTCATTCCTGTGTTTTCCATAGGCTGCCCATGGGGCTGATACAGAGAGACTGAAATCAGGAAGAAAATTTCCCAGGGTTTGTTTGGTTGTTTTGGGCTTTTTTCCAGATTACCTTGATTCCTGGTATAGCTATAATATAGATGAAAATAACAGGGTACCTTCAGGGTAATGCAGAATTCTTGCCACTCAAATTTCCTTCCAGTCTCTGCAATGCCTACCAATGTTCACATTCAATTTTCACAAGGTCCAGGGTCCCCTATCACTTTGGCTTTATTCAATGTGTGAGCAACTCAGGACAGAAAATTTTCTGATTTTCTGTGTGAAAGGCAGACTGATGTTTATGACATTCTTGGTCTCAGCTAGGGAGGAGGAAAAAAGTCTGAGAGAGTGGAGACACAGACGTGCACATAGACACATGCACACACTGATCAAAATGGAAATTAAAAAGTTCTGGTTTGAAAAACTGAAAAATATGGGTAGAAACATTTATTCATCTTGCAATCTATGTTTTTAAAGTGCTTGCATGAATGTATGAAGTGTTGGCATGGCACACTGTCACGTGTGAGCCTATTTCAATGACAATATCGATTTGAACTAGCTATTACACAGAGTGGCCTTATTTCTGTTGGTCTGCAGTAGAAGATTGGCTCTACCGTACAATTTGCTTAATTCTCAACAACTCTGATTTCCCTCCTGCTTTACATACCTAGCCAGTAGAAGCAAGATGCAATGTGACAACTCAGATACTCCAATTTTGCAAGATTCATTTTGCTAAATCATCTCTATGCATCTGAACCACTGTCTATTTGTGTCTAGCAACATCTGGCAAACAAGCACTGATATATTATAATGTTTATCATGCCAGATGGCAATATGTCTTCAATGTCACCTGCAGGATGAAATAAAACCTTTGTTATCACTATTTCTTACCCACCCAGCCACTTCCCCCTTCCCTCCCTCTCCAGTAATCATAGGAGAGCTCAGATCTGTGCCTGCAGAGCATGTGTAGTTAAATATTAAAATAAATGTAGGAAATGGCAACAGGTTACTACACAACCCTAATTGTTAAAAGGTATAAAGCATTTAATTACTATAATTTTTATGGTAATTCAATGACATACCATTTTCACTATAAACACCACCATTTCTGCACAATTAAAAATTCCTAGTAAGCTATCATTCTGGACAGTTTTTAATTGTGTACTGCAAGGGACAAAAATATCCAAGGTCATAACTATTTGAATGCGTGCACATGAAGTCAAAAGAAAGCATTTCCAGCTGCCGTCCATGGAATATCAAATGCTTTCTTCTTCCACTTGGGATTCCCCATATGTTTCCTCCTTGAACAAGGGCAGTTTGAAGTCATTTTAATCTTCTATTAATGGGGTCTACCTATCAGTCTGTTTTCTGGGAGCACTCCTTGTGATGGATTTAACCTGGGGCTGCAGAAAGAGCAGGGTGGAGAAAAAATTGAGCCATTCTCTTGGTTTGTTCATCAGAGAGGTTTTTCTGCTCATTACCTTTTGTTGCCAAGTGAATATTCTATTATACTTTATCAACAAAATCTTGGTTATCTTCAAGCACAGTGTGATTTATTGTGTACGTTTTAGAGCAGTTGGGATGAAAGCTTTTATGGATCAAACATATATTTTAAGCCTAAAGGATATTTATTTTCAAAAGCCAGTATCGGAAACCATCACACATTGTAAGTCTCACAGCTTTTCATATTTTAAGTGTTCAATGTCTAGAAAAATTAATACACTGTGTTACACTAGAAGTTCCCTGCCTGTTAGCAAGCAAATTAAGGTATCTGCCATTTATCAAAGGACTTGGCTTCCACACGAAAAATGCAAAACTGAAGACCACGACTCTTTTAAGGTAGATTGTTGCTAGCATTCATAGATGAGGAAGACTAGCAACACTGTTTTCTTTGAATACATTTACTAAGGCCTGAAACAGTACCACAAAAATGATGAAGCGCTCATGCTCCCTTTGGCATTTTCGTTCAAGATTTGTAGTCATTGGCCTACATGACATAGGACCAAAGAATTGCTCTGTTGTGTATTTGGTCCCCTAATTAGTCTTTAATTTCATCTACATTCTCATAAAATGAGTGTTAAAAATGAAAATGAAGTAGCGGTTAGGAGGCCAAATGCACAATTGTGCATTTCTTGGTAGCTAGTACTTAATAGAGGTGGCAAATTAAGCATGACATCCAAGCAAATGAACCCTACTTTTGATCATCTGGAGAAGGCCTTATGGCCGTCAGCCTGTGCATTTGGAAATCAATGCAAATCCTGCCTTTGACTTTAGAGGTGTGGGGATCAGACCTTGCTTCACAAAAGGAAAGCTGGAGTGGCTGTGAAGATGTGTGTTTCCTACTTAGTTCCGTGCCTGAATTGAAATATACAAGACCAAAGCTAAGGATTTAAACAGAATCAGGCCAAATTCCAGGGGGCCTTGGTATCTACCTCTAAAAATTAAAGCAGGCCCCCCTGAAAATTAATTCCTATTTATAAAGATGTGTAGCTTCACCTGTAGATTGTTCAGTTTTGAACATCTAAGCTTGACAGTCTGGCTTCCTTTGTCAAGTTCAGAGCTGCATCCAGTTTAGCTCCAGATGATGGAAGAAATGAGCTGCTTCTGGTAATCCCAAGAGTGTGCAGGTGAGAAATAGGATCAGCTTCATCTTTTTAAGAATCTGTTCATTATAACTACATATTGTTTTCTTATAACATGACATATATGCTTCAGTTGCATATATTAAACTGAAAACAGTAAAAGTTTTAATGAAAGACCTGTTCTGTTTCTACAGTATGGTCCTTCTGAACCTGTCAGATTGCAACAGTGCCCAGAAGACAGAGTAAAGAACCGTGACCCTCCTGTACAAATACTGAAAATAGATTTGGTCCCCACTGTAAAGTCTCAAAATACCATTAAGATTAGATTTCCAGAGCACAAAAAGGGAGTTACTTTGGCCCAAATATTTCTGACTAGAAGCAGATAAAAGAGAGGAAGAAGGCGGTGAGTGCAGTTTCCCCCGCTCTACAGAGATGCTGAGGATAAGATTAATTTCAGATTCCTTTCCTCTCACCTTAGCTGGTCACAAACTGTGCATCTCGATCTAATGATTTTATATGCTTAGACTGGTTGGGATTAGTCACTGGTAGAGGCAACCACCTCTGAGCACTGCATGGATGCCACAGGATCAGGTTAGATGCCTCACTTTCCATCAGTGATTGTCTGGGGAGAGGTATTCCTCCCTCTGTGACAGTCCTGATGTCACAAACTCTAACACTATGGGGAGCTGAACTTGCCTCCCGTGAGCAACGGGAGATGTATGGAGAGAATGTATGTAGAGAAACTCATTTCAAACCACCCAGACAGTGACTGCTAGGCTGCAGGCAGCACTAAGCTCTCTTCAGCGGGAGTTAAGCTGTGGGTTGCACCCAAGATACTTAGCCAAAACCTTCCAGGATATAGTCTTGTGAGCTGCTCTGAGGGCAGTGCAGATATACCCGGAGTCCAGTAAGTCTCTGCCGGATCATTCTTTGCCTTACACAGCATGTCAAAGCTCACGGAAAGCAATTTTTCTTTCAGTGCCTCCTTTTCAACTGGGAAGCATTTGAAGGGAAGCACTTGCCCCTTGAGTGCTCAAGTGTGTACTTTGTATTGCCAAAGAAAGGGCACTCCAATAGCTCTTCTGGGAAAGCACACCATATTTCACGTCACCCCATGCACTTTCAAGGGGCTTTGCAGAAATGGGTTGTTCTGGGACATCTATGAAATATAATTAGGAAGAAAAATAAAGAAGCTTTCTTCTCTTTCAGGTTGAGATAATTCACAGTCAGAAAAATAAGACTTTTTTCCTTGCCCAAAGTGCTCTCTCCGCTGAGAGGTCATCTTTGAGACAGAAGTGTTTTAATTCCCTAACTTATAAAGCAAGCAATTATGATATTCAGGGAGACAGTGTGTGTTTTGTGCTGTTACTTTCTGAGCAAGGAATGCATCAGTGGTCTGTATCCGCATACCGGCAGGCATATTCCTCTAAGGGACCATCAGGCACGGGCTGGTATCTGCCGGAGGAGCAGTGGCTGCAGCTGGTATCAAGGTGGTTATGCTCCTGTTCAGTGCAATGGGCGGGGTGGGGGTACTAAGGCTGTTTTCTGTTTTATGACTGTTTTCTCCTTGGTCAGTTCTGGGGCAAAACACACGTAGAATGAAATGGCAGTGGGTGAGCCAATATGAAACTTTAGGTTTTTAGGCAGGAAGACAGGAAGTCATGATGGCAGGGGGAGGGAGGGTAAGACTCCGTCAGTTGTCTGGCTGTCCCAGACTCTGAAATTAGTAAACTGGGTGTTTTCCTGGCACAGCTTGAAGGAAAGAAAATAAAGCAAAATGGGGGTACGTG
Organism: Aramus guarauna; assembly: GCA_013400195.1. Classification (NCBI taxonomy): domain Eukaryota; kingdom Metazoa; phylum Chordata; class Aves; order Gruiformes; family Aramidae; genus Aramus; species Aramus guarauna. The sequence continues at coordinate 77,580 of VXBL01001817.1, forward strand.
TGGCTGTAATGAGGATGGCCCCACTCACTGGCAGAAGGAGCTCGGGAAAGGCAGTATGAGGAACCCTACATGTTCCTGCGGCTCCTGAGTCCTGTGTGGGAATGGCTGCACCATGCCCCCAGACATGATCAATGAGAGAGGCACAAACTGGCAAATGTTAACCAAAATCTCTCCTCTCAACCTGGACCGTAACTCAGAAGCATCAGACAGCATTTGCCAGGTAGAATAAAGCAGCATATGCTGGTTCAACCTCTGCGTATTAAGCTATCGAAGCGCTGAGCGTGGTGGGTGTTTGGACTGGCGGATGTGCTGGCCGGCTGATGGGGCCGTTGGGAGCGATCTCCCCTTGCTGGGTGCGCAGACAGCTCGGCGTGGGCTGCGGCATTTGCACAGGGAGCTCTGCCCAGCGGATCAAGCCCACCACTCACATAATTTCTGACCACCGATCAGGTGCCTTTTGCAACATAAACTCTGACATCAGTTAAAATTGTTTTTGAAGAGTTTCAACAGGGAAAGATTGGATACTTTTGACAAAATGGAAGGTGAGTCAAAAAATTAATAGAAGAGGTTTCACTGCAACCTTGTTTTGATCTCTAATTAATAATATCTATAGCGGCTCAAGATATTTGGCTGTTTACTCAAGAATATTTCTGCAGTGCTTGATACAACTGTTTCATATGAGGATTCACTTAACATATCTTCATGCCAACCCAATAAAATATAAGAGTGTATTTTTTTTTTCCCCAACTGGTAATAGCAGGGCTCAGAAAGTCTCCAGGAAAAAGGTTGATTGAGAAGTGCAAAGAAAGATGAGTATTTATAGGGATAAAATTGGCTTTTTTAAATTGTGGTATAGTTCATTTGAGCAGTGTTGAAAGAAATTAGGTCTTTCCAAGATGCTTTGCTTTGGTTTTTTCCATCGCTGTGAGCCACAGAGTGAAAAGCATGTATGTTTTGAACCACCATAAACAAAACAAATTGCAAGTAATGACATTTAATACTCTCTATTCCTTTTTCTCTGGTTATGTGTTTGTAAACACACAGAGATCCTTGGGAGGAAAATTGTGAGCACTTTGGCTGCTGTCAGGCTTTCTTCTGTACTTGTGCAGATAGCAGCACCGTACGTGGGCTGCAGGGGCTGAAGGACTCATTAGGACGGTGCTGGCTGACCTCCTGCGCAGGGCTGGCCCCAGCCGAGCGACTGTGACGAGAAACAACAATACCAAGGTGCTATGCGAGGGCAAAGCACCACGGCTTGTATATTCATTTTTTGTGTTTATAGCTAGTTAGTCTGTCTCCCTTCAGCGTTCTTTCCTTGTATGCAAAGAGGTCTCTTTTGAACTTCTCTGGAAAACCTAGAGAAGTTTTCTTTCACAAAACTTTGTGTTTGTTACTTTTCCTCTGAACTCTCCCTAATTTTTCTGTGTTGTCTTTGAAACATGGTGCTTGTAATAGACTGGTGTATTCCAATTATAATCCCAGCAGTGGTAGGTAGAGCAAAATAATTATTTTGCTTCTCTTATATGCACATAACCATCTTCCTCATTCCTCTTCTCACTGGCCTGAAATGCAGAATCTCATATCTACTGTAACATTTCTTCCAGTTCAAATCAAAATGTAATTACTTTTCGCAAGCAGTTTTAACCCTGCAATATTGAAACCTCCGGAATTACTGAAATTGAGAAGCTGTGACCCAACGTGTTACAGCATGCCTCGGACTGACAGCTATCACCCATCTAAACAACGCAGCTGTCGCTCCCCGCTGCACGCACGCCTCGGCGCGGCTCAAGGGGAATCCTGGCAAGAAGAGCAAAAAGCAGCAGAGGAAAATGTTCCTCTGGTAGTCTGGAGGGCAGGATGGACAGGAGGACACTTGTAAGAGGTTCATTACAGATATGGAGAGTAGAAATAACCTTTTCCATCATGTAGCATTTTACATACACCCTGAAATGAAGACAGTATGTCTAAGAAGGAATGGGATGAGGGACTACGTCCATAACTTTTGAACTGGTCTCAAAGAGGCTGCTCTCTTCAAAGGAGAGAAACAGGTGAGGTAAGAGGAACTGGGGAGTCACTTCTGCAAATGCCTGTCTTGGCCTGGATCACCTTCTGGGAGTGACTTTTTTCTTTCACATGCAGTGGATATGTAGGCAACTAGCCTAACTTTAGACAGCTAAACGTAGGTGACAAGGACTTCATCCTGCCAGTGTAAAGCATCTACCTGCAGGAATACCTATGTTCTAATCAGCTGAAGATCATGGAGACACAGGACTTCCATTAGAATACAGTATAAATAAAACGTTTCTCAAGAAAGCTAGGAATGATATTACAAATATCGTGTCTAGACAAGCACGTATTGGTATTACCAAGGGCTTTGCTATGGACATCAGCAAGAGTAGGCCCTGGACCTTAATGTCAGGCTCGTCAAATGCTCTGCTTTTACAAGGCTTGGTCCTAATCACATTAGTGTAAATCAGCAGCAAGCCTACCTATGTCATTATAGTTGTATCAAGCAAATCAAGGTGCTTAGGCCTGGTTTCACCTCCTCTTACTAATGTTCTGCCAGGATTATTGATAACCCTGGTGCACAAGCAAGGAAACTATCAAAAATATTCATTTCAAGCTCCACTGCAAGCAGAGTAAAATAATCAATATTCACTTACAAATTAAAAAAAAAAAAGAAAAAAGAAAAAAAGGAAACAGAAAAGAAAACTTGCTTTGGAATTGCTTTTCTGAGGAACTACAAGTAAAATTTAGTATGAATAACTGGAAGAAAATAGAATAACTGGAATAAAATAGTAAGCATACAATTAAAATAACCTGTACAAAGGAATATTCTCCAGATAAAAAAAATCCATATGTAGTTTGCTTCCAATTTTTTTTTGCTTGCCTGTTTGCTTTTTCTTTTTAATTTCTTCTTTTTTTCCCTTCACTAAATGCAGGTTTTGTCAGTTTGGTTCTGTCTGAAGTCAGTTTCATTTCCCTCTTCTTTGCTATTCAAACACAGTTCCCTGGCTTTGTCACAGATATCTTTTTAGATGAACAGGTACCTGAACTGAATGACTGAGCATTTTGTGCCTTCCAATTCTGTCAGTTTGCACAAAAAATTATTTTGCTTTTTATTTCTTTTTCTGGGTGTCACCAAAATTAGTTTTCATTTCAATTTAAAGTGAAAGTTCTACCAGAAAAACAGTAACAAAATGACAGTTTTGAAAAAAAATCAGGCAGACTATTTAGTCCCAAGTGTTCCAATATTTTATTTGGACATTGGTTTTATTCAATTGCTTAATACTGTTTTCCAAAATTACTTTAAAGTGTAGCATAATGTAATCTAAAATAGTGTTAAGTTGTTGGTGTCTTTTATATAGATCATAAAATGCAGATTAATTTTGTGTTTGGATGCTCAGCTGGAGTTATTTGTTACTTACCACAGAAAAGCAGATGTTTCATACCCTCTGGGTAACTGTACACCATACAAAGGCATTGAAAACTTTTTTCTTTTTTTTTAAATAAAAAAAAACCCCTAACAATATTACTGGTTTCATGGTGCTTCCCATTCTAAATACAGGGACTTATTCATCAAGAATACCAAAATGTGGCAACCCTCTATGAAGTTGGAGTACGTAATTATAGCAAGCCTCAATAGCTAGATCTTATTCCTTAATGCTTTTTCTTATCTACCCCTATGAGCCATAAATATTTGTTTCTCTGCAATTCAAAGGTATTACTCAGTCACTAGTGAGAATGCAATACTGACTCTCAGCAGGAGAAATATACTTTGCTGGGATGCCTGAAAGATGAACTGGAAATCAAGAGAGCTGCAAAGCAATATTTTTTTAGAGCAGAGACATAGGGACAGGTTCCTTTGGATAATCTTCGCTGTGAACTTGTAAGGTAGTGTATAAGTTGGTCTGTGACGTGCTTACAGACATGCTTTTATCCAGCAATATACACCAGCTACTCGAACCATCAACATAAGAGGAGAAAGGTGCCTCTCATTTCTTATGTCAGAAACATTTGTCTTGGAGAAAGAACAAATCATTGGGCAATGCACAATTATAGCAGACCACTCAATATGCAGCAAGTTCACATCCCACAGCCCAAGCTCTACTCTTAATCTCTCTCCTGAATTACTACTCCTCATTCCTACTGCAGGAGAAATTAACAGCCCTGAGGCAAAAGGCACGGTCCCGTCAGGCTGCACACCGGGCAGGGCAGTAGCAACGGGAAGCCCCTTCCCATACAGAAACTCTGCTGAACAGAGGGGTGGCCAGATTCAGCAGGGAAATGAGACAACATGTGGGACGATGAGATAGGAAAGGAAATTAATGGGGAGAACAATCTTGTTTCGTGAGTTGGACCGTAGCCTCTGCGCATCGTCTGGCACAATCCCTTTCATCCTCCAGGCGTTCGTCACGCTAGCGGGTACCCGCTAGAGGCTCTTGATGCTGTGAGCTCTTGGACATCCCCGAATAAATTCACAGGGTTGTACCCTGTCTCTTCCAGGAATGCTGCGTGTGCAGGACTGGGAGTTTTCCTGGCACACCCACCGACTGTTTCTTAATCACGTATCCTCCACAGGAGAGATGATCTGAGACTGAGCTCGGACAAAATCCTCCGTTAGAAATGAATGAAGGGAAAGCTTTTGCTCATCAGTGCGAAGTAGTTATCTGAAACATTAGAATGAAAGTAGATTTGAATATTATTAGTCAGAGAGAGCTCATGCTATGCCTCCGAGGAAAAGTCCACTTAAACCTACTTTACATCAATTAAATATTGATACAAGCAGAGTTTTCTTTTTACCTGAACCAGAAATCTCAAAGCACTCACTAAAGTTGGTTCTGTGTTACCTCCCTCGAGCTGAAGGTTGCTCCTCATTGATTCCTGGAGCTCTCCTTAGCGTCTGCAAGGCCACATCGCCCAAAGCCCTGTCCAGGACCGGAGCTCCATTTGTCTTACAACTTTCTGGAACAAACAAACAGCAGGATGTCAGCCCTGACTCCAAAGCTTTTAAGTTCAAGCTAAACCCTGGCAACTGGCAATGTGCTGCTCCCTGTGCAGGCTCTCTATTGATTACAAGAGGGGCTCTGTGCAGACACAGCAGTTTTCTCCTCCATGGCTGCAAAAATCAGAGCCAAGTTGAGCAGAGGCTGATAGCAAAACAGAAATCAGAGTGCAAGGGAAGGAAAACTAAAGTCATGGCAATAAGAATAGGTGGTTGTATAGATGAGACGTGCACAGAAACAAAGTCCTGGGAAGATATTTTATGCTGGCAAAGTGGTTAAATTATATGCTTTACCCCACACAGCCGGTCAGTAACAAGGTCAAAACCAGGCACCAGATCTTTCATTCAGTTTTCCAGTAACACCCTCAACACTGAGTGTCACTGAATACCTGCAAGAGCACGAGTAGCTCATTGAAGCAACTGTGTCCAAAGCACCATTTTTTGGTCATTTGTTCCCATGTGTTTATTTGCTTACAACTCACCAGAGTTTGTGACTAACAGCAGAATTTGACCCATTGGATACAAATCAGCAAGTATCTGCATTTCAGCATTTGTTTTGCCAGAACCTTGCGACAAGGCTAAACAGATCCTGCAGCCACGGCATCTCTCTCTGATCTCCCTTCAGTCCTCTTATTTCCTTTAGCAAAGCCGCTGTTGAAGCAGTGAAGAATTCCACACAAGGCAATGAAGATTCAATATGCATTGCTTAGAGAGAATTATTTCCCTATAAATTGATTTCAAAAAAAATCTTGGCATTTTGACCAAAACCACATCTCTTAAATTATCTCATATCCCTCCAAACACACACTCCTAAGCCCTTTTTTGTCCATACTAGAAAGACAGTCGTACTTTGGCACAATTTAAAAGGTTTTAAGAATCATGATGATTTAAAACAAAGTATTCCCCAAGCAGACTGTGGACTTGAGCAGAAACAGCCGCAGAGTCCTGCGGGGACTTCACAATGTAGAATTGATTTAGCAGGGAAGTGTGTAGATTGAACAGTGATGGATGCTATAGAAAACTCTGATATAGAAGATAGATGGTCATTTGAAAAAGATCAAGGAAAAACACACTGAAAATCAGAAGAGCCTCCAGCTTTTTGCAAATTATGATCAGTATCAGGCACAGTAAGGATGCAGGCAAAAAGTGCAAAGCTGTGCTCTACAGTTTTGTCTCTCTTTGGAAGTGCTGCCCCAGTGTGAAAAAGCTCTTACAGTAATAGATTTTGTTAGACATGGACACAGCTATACGAAAACTCCTCTTACACAACATAGGGATATGCATGTGGTGCATTCACACACCAAAGTATTGATATTGCTAGTGCCAGATAGAAGGAAAATAAGCAGCAAATGCCCCCCCCCCCCATCCCCCCGCCAGCTTCTCCTTACCAGGTGCTGAGCCCCCCCAGGCCGTGCTCCCAGGTCCCTTTTCTGCCTGCACTGAGGAGGGTGCTGTGCACAAGGCACTGCACGGATGGTCACCCCAGGACCAGGGGTCTTCCCTGGCTGATGATGGTCACCCCTGGACCAGGGGTCTTCCCTGGCTGATGATGGTCAGCATGAGAGAGGAGGGAGTGAAGGGTCCCCTGCCCTGGTGGGTGCCAGGTATTAATTAAATACACTTCTTATTGTTTTCTTTTTTGTGGGAGAATCTTTTGTTTGGTTGTGGAGACTAAACATGAAGGTTATCCACTTAAGGTCTTACTCTTAGCAAGCACTTTGGGATCTTCACTGTTCTGCAAGCAGAAGATGGGGTGATGGAAATATGTCTTCAAACATTCCTTGTCTTCTCATGAAAACACATCCCAAGACACAATGTGGTAAAAAACTAAACCACACATTTTTGATAAATTCCTAGCAGTGAAATAAAATCTCATCACGTTGTAAACACCAGAGAATATACTTTTTGTAGAGACACTAACATAACACAAAATACGTGCTTGCAAGTTTAAGTTAAATTCAAAGGGCTCATTTTGAGACTCACTTCCAATTCTTAATTTTGCCAATGCTGTTAATACTTTCAACACCTCATTAACATATCCTGTATGCTCTTTAAATTATACAGGCACTGCTATCAAAAAATTGCTAAAGGAGATTCCAGAGAACTCCGACACACAAAGATGCTTAATATCTACCATTTTAGCGTTAGTCAGAGCCTACATAGATCAAAGATACATTCTGGGACAGTATGATTATAAGCCTGCACGAGTGAAGAATAAGAACCAAATGAAAGGGCAGGACTCTGAGCATCTGCATTTCTGTAGACTAAATACACTTATAAAGGAAAACACATTGGGAGACACTAATGAGCTGTACACTATAGCAGTGCCAGAAGAGCTGGGACAGAAGACTGGCACTGGGATCCGAAAATTATAGCAATAAAAATTAACAGTTTTCTTCCTCAAAGTTTGTGCTGCTTTCCATCTGGTTCTTCATAATAGCAAAATACTCCATTTATTACAATATTTAAATGAAGAAGCCTCAAACATAGACAAGCAAAAAACTTTGTCCATGAAAAATTCCTACAAGTGCAAAATTTGTAACAGGAAACTTTGAAATGTAATACATTTCTGTAAAGCCTTTAGAAGACATTGTGTGAGCAAATGCAGGCTTCTCTCAGAACATGTGAGCAAAAATAGGCTAATTTTGAAAGGGTTGCAAATGCTTTCATGCAGGTTTTCTTTGCATGTTTAAATCACAAGTGTGGTTGAAAATAATGGTAACTTAAAAGAGCTCATGAAAGAAGATGGAATACTTTTTTAAAAAGGAGCCATAAAGTAAGCTTTCAGCCTTGGAGCGATGTATCTTCAGGAGTTTAACTCAATGACCATGCTACTTGGCTCATTTGCTGATTGCCAATTTTGCTGATTATTTCTTGATCTGAATACCTACCCTCAGGATAAAAAAAAATAAAAAAAACCCTAGGTAGCAGACTCATTTATCTGCCCTGTAACGACTAAACAACTGACTGATTTCAATTCCCTCATTTGAATTTACAAATGCAAGAAAGCCTGTAAATGCCAATATATTCCTTTCTACACTCATATTCCAGAAAAGTTCACTAACATTTTTCATTCCCAAGAAGCACAAAGAGTTTTACAGGTTGTGAACAAAGATCACTTTGCCAGCTGACAAAAAAGTTTTATATGAGGAAATACAGCAGCAATTCTCTTCTATTTCAGAATTAAGGAATGGGAATCTTAATTAGACATAGGGATAATATCAGCTAGCTACATAAAACAGAATAAAAGTGTGTAAAGGGTATAAAATCTCATGCTTCAGGACATTAGTCAAGCAGTAATGAATGGGTTAGTATAAAAATACCCCTGGGGAGTAGGCAATTTTTTCATTTCCCCCTTCATTTATCGCCTTTGAAAGTTAACTCATCTGAACAGGTGTAAATGAGTCCAGTGGGTCTAATGAGACAAATGAAAAAGAGGATGGGAGTTACAGTGAGGATCGCTAGTTTGGAAACGAAGCTTCATGAGAAGAAATAGCTGAATAATGCATTAGTCTGCCTGAGAGCCACCTCTGCTACGTTCCCCCCTGCTCCTCGCCCCACATTTTGTCACCGATTACCGAGGTGAAGCAATTAGGCATGTCGATTCTCAACTACCCATAACCTATTGCTAGCTCCCCAGCAGGGATGAGCCTATTACGTACATACAAATACAGCAGCTTTCCCGTTTGTACGGACCAGTACGTTTTTAGGATCAATTTAGCTCACTGTTATAATGTGCAAAAGAGATGTAATGTGTCTTCTTACTAAACCAAACAGTATGTATCAGTGAATTTTTCGTCTTCATCCCAGCGTGTGCTCTTTCCATGGGGAAACATGATGTGTTATACGAATTTTGGTGTCAGCTATGGCTTGCCTTCACTACAGTGATGGCTGTTTCTACGCAGAGAGCACTCTTGCTGCAACACCCTAATGACAAGGCACAGATTGTAACCTCAGTAAAACTAAACTAACTCAGCCCCACAGTCCTCACCTGCGAACAGTTTTGGCTACTTAATAGCAGCAAAACCTACCAGCATCCAGTCTCTAGTAGCATTTTACAGCAAGATAGCTGTAAATCCTGCAGAAACACCCCTCTCTGCACTGAAGACAAAGCCTATGTGCACAAACCGAGCTGCCAATAAATTCAATGCAAGTTGTAGATAAGCCAGATTCTCAGCTGGTGTCGACTGGCACAGCTCCACGCATGTCGATTACAAGCAATATGATGTCTGTCTCTGCTGGTGGTGGGCCATGTGCTAATTTGCAACAGGAGAGGACACATCACACTGGACGGCTCTTGCCGGGCTGCAGCAGAGCACGTTGAATTAACAGTTTGCACAGTTTGATGGTCACCCCATTTTACCCAGGATCACAGTGGCTGGGGCTTTGACCCAGGCTTGGTTCCCAGCTCTGCTGAAGAGGATCAAAACATCTCCCTGACCATATTAATTGTCCCATGACATAGGATGATGCGGTGAATGGATGTCACCTTCTCTTGCAGACATTGCTCCAGCGTGCACATTATGATGTTATACGTACAGAGTCAGAAGAAAAGGGGCTGTGCCTGCCCGGTGCAGAGACACTGCAAGCAGCACTATAAACATTTTATAAGCTCACAACAATTATTTACCAGTTAATACACACAGCAGGCAGCCAGGGCTAACAGGCTACTAGGCTCAGCACGAGCACGCTCGCTGCCCGTGATAGAGGCACCCCATGAGTATCTGCTGTCCGGGCAGCCGTCAGTCAGATGGGGAAGCCTCAACCGCCTTGTTGGAAATGACTGAACCTTGACCTTGCTGAGTTGCTCTCATTTTATTTCTTGGAGTTTTGTACCGTCACATGTCAGTAGTTTTCTCCTGAGTACTTAATTTATGGCTCAACAATTTTGCTTCTGTCTGTGTTTTCACTTTTCTTACTTTGCATGGCTTTGGCTTCTGTTCCCTTAGAGCTCAACACCAACTTTTTTTCAGTAAAGCTGAGCCGAAATTAGAGAAGTCAGCTTCACAAATGCAGGCCTTGGGTCACAGACAGCTAAAACCCTGGGCTGTATGCTCCATTGCCATCTCCAGCAGTGCAGTCACACTCTTTGCACCGGCGCTGGCCCTTGGGCAGCTGAGCAGCAAGCCTGGAGACAGGATCAGATCTGGTTAGAAGCAATTATTTTTTTCTTCTGCATGGATTTAGTTTGCAGCCAGACCATATTCCTGGCCACACAAGTGTGAGCAGCAGCACTAAAGAGGGAACGGGAACAGCCATTCGAGGACAAGGTGAAGGAGAGCAATCCTGCAGCTTTCATCAGCAAGGTGATCTTCCACCTGACTCTACCAATTATGAAACTACAGATTGAGAACAACCCACCCAAAAAGCCCAGTACCAAGTTAACTAGGGAAACATCCCCAGGAAATGTGAGTCCTCCTTCCCCCAGACAAAGTAGGGAACTGAGTTCAAGTCTCTCAGTCCTGAAAAAGCTCTGTTGGTATTGAGCTACTGATTAGAAGGGACACTTTTCCCTTTCTTCCTTTATTTCGGGAAAGTGCTTTGAACAAAGTCCTCCAGAGCCATCAGTATCATTTTTCCTAAAGATGTCCAAAATTAGAATAAGTGTCTTCATTTCACATCAAACAAAATGTTTCAAAAATTGCATTGAATTTTTTATTTTAAATTTATTTAGACAAGTTAAAAAAAAAAAAAGTTTAAAAAAAAAAAAGTAAAAAAAATTGCAGGTCGAAAAAAAAAAAGTTTAAAAAAAAAAAAGTTAAAAAAATTGCAGGTCGAAATAAAACTTCCTCTTCTATTTAGCAGCCAAACCAACAAATCAATTATTCATGGGGTCCTATCCTGCAGTGCTGCTCTACTATGTATTTAATAGAAAACATTTCCTACAGTTTCTACTGTTCTCTGTTTTCTCAGTGATGTGTCCCAAAGGACAGTCTTAAGGAATTACTTGACCTTTAGTGTCCCCGAGGCTTTCAGAAAGAATCTGCTGATGATGCTTACTGAAACAGAGGATGCAAAAGAGAACAGATTGAAGACAACTTCTATGGTTTGAAGTTATTTTAGAGCATGAGTTTAAGACCACCTTTTCGTAAAAATATAGGGACAGCCTGATTTTCCATATCAAAATCTTCTCCTGGGAGTAATAGTAGGAAAAAAGAGCTTTCTGATCCTTCTTTCATCTGTACTGAAGCTTCTGTAGAAAGATTACATATGGACTTCATCATCATTTAACATAACTAGTTTTTAAAACTTTTGCTCTGACTTAATTCTCATGAAACTTTTCATCATGCGAAAAGATTATAATTTCCAAACCAAATCCTGAGAACTGGACAGAAGATTGAACTGATGGAAGGATTTATTTATTTGTGTCTGTTATCATTGAAATGTTGGTGTTGGTTAGACTGTAATTAAAAATTCTCTTTGACTGATGCACAAGGGAAACTTTTTCAATTTTTTCTACATTTTAGAAGCCAAAGATCCACTTTAAAAGAGCCAGGTCTAGGGCCTATAGCACAGCAGGTGTGGACACACGATCTACAAGGCTGAGTTATGACAGGTGAACAAATTGCCACTATGCAGCTGAGCTCCCACAGCTGGCCAGTTGTGCCTCCTGGCTCATTCCAATAATGAAACAGAATATATTAGATGAAGCAAAATGAGTTTCCCCAATGGCGGGGAAAAGCATGAAGAGTCGGTTATTACCACCCAGCTGCTGGGCAATGATTTCTTATGCCACAGTGATTCAATCATTCTCGATTGTATGCCAGAAAGGTACATATAATCAGTGCTAGGAGCCTGGATGATGACTGGTAACTTTCCAAGTTTCCACGGCTTGATTGCATTTCATCATGTGTAACTTTAGAGTCATTCTCAGGAATAACAGAGTCATTTGTGCCCACATCACCTAAAGAGGCTCGTGTGGGCTTTTCAAAAGTATTTTTGACTATTAGGAACTTAAATTCTATTGAAAACACTGAAGTATTTACATATGATATAATACTTGTCCTAATGTATACCTGCCAAATTGCATCACCTTGTAACTTGTCACATCAACGTATTTCAAGATGCACTGCAAGATGTTTTAAAACCTTAAGGTGTTTCTGTTTGTGAATTATTTTACACTGAAAGAATTTGTGATGAGTGTTTCCTCAATCTGATTATTTTTGTGCACAGCAATTTGCAAAGTTTTCTATTTCTGTACTCTTTTGAGGAAAAAAACTTTCAGTCTAAGATTGCATTGAGCATAACATTATAGAAATTATTTCCGCCATGTACTTTTCATTTCTTTCTTTTTCTCCTACCATTTTTGTGACAGCAAGAAGCACAAACAGAAGTGTGTAGTAGCCATTTCCACTGGAAAGCCAGTGTTTTACTTCTTGGTCTTTGTTGTAAGATGATTTATTGGCTCCTTACCAATATTCTACATAGCTATATAGAGCTCTTTGGCATTCATTTTGGCTTTTACATCAAGCTGGATTTCACCTGACTAAATGTCTTTAGTGTAGACTTCAACATACGAAGTAGATTCCTAGCTTCCCCTTACAGTTTTTGGAGAGAAATAGGCATTGAAATAGAATAGGTTATCTTACCGTAAACTACACATCTAAAACAGGACACCTAAAATGAGACATCTAATTTGTGCCCTTAAGTGTCTAATTCTTTTCACTGACTAAAGGGAGCTGATGGTGACGAGCTCAGACACAGATTTATTCAGAGCAGGCATCCAAAACTGATATGCGGTGATCCAATGATTTTGCAGGTTTTTCCCAGGATCTTGTTAATGAAAGGAAGTGGAAACTACACAATTTGTCACTGCTGCCAGATCTCTACCATTCCAACCTTCATCCCACCTGCATTTAGCAAACAAACATTGCTGATCAGCACGATGAAAAGGAATTAAACATATGTGCAGTGCCACCACCCCAACCTCCACAGCTATAAAAACATCCTGGCTGTGAGTATTGGTTATAAGTATCCAGTTGAAATGAACTACCACTAGAATGTTAAATAAAGGTTATCTAATACTTTATTTTGGGGGTGGGGGAGGGATTTCTAACCTCAATCACATAATAATATTGAACGAGCTGCATTTCAATCTTGTTGGCCAATAAAACATTGATTACACAGCTGATGCCACAGTACAAAAATTATATCTCTCTGAAAAAGCTTGTGAATATTTCACACAACAAAGAAAGTGTACTGTGCATAGAAATATTATGCAATGCGTTACACAAAGCCAACATAGTGTGGAGTGTATTATTTCCTAATATTCATTTTTATGGCACTTCTAAGAGGTCTGTAAGTCATCTGTTTAGCCTGAAGAAATACATCCTGAGTGTTACAAAGCCAGGAAAAATCTGCAGCTCAGAATTCATAGGCTTTTCACTAACACTCCTGAACATTTTAGAGGCCAGCTAAATTTCAGTCCTGATGGAGCTTGTGGCAAGCTCCACATATCCAAATTCTGGCTTCTTCTGCACAATGTGTTCTTGTGAGCCTGGTCTATTAACCCTTGGTGAGGCAGATTTCATAGTGCTTCTGATGCACTCATGAATTGCCATTTCAGAAATTCCTCTGTGAGAGGACGAGAGTAATTCTGTGTGTTCTTCATAGTTTTCTTATTTGGTTCATATTTGGAAAGATTGACAAATATTTTTTCCTTTTCTGGCAGAAGAAGATTTTTAGTGAACTGAACAGACGTATTGGAGTCCATGGAAACTATGCTCCTAACTGCTCCTCTGATTATCCTCTCTCTACGCCTTAGCTGGCTATGCCCAAGGAAATATATCTTTCTTTTTTTCCAAGGTGCTGCATTTCAAAAAACCTGCAAAGATATTTTTCCCTATGGTATTCAGCTGTTTTTGCAAATAAATTTAATGAACTTTCTTTTTGGCCAAGGCCTTCAAAACACATCCCACCTTCCTTCCCTTTGTTGACATTCGAATGCTGTTTAATCAGTCACAAGAAAAAGGAGCAGAGCTAAACAGAATGAAAGGACCAGAAGAGGAAATGTGGGATCAAATTCTCTAGTTCTTTTCATGCTTTACTCCAGAAATCATCTGTGAGAGATTGTCTGATTGGTTCCAATCTCATTTAATAGCCAGCTAAAGACGTTCCTTAAAGAAGCCAGTAACGTTCAGTGACTGAGCACAAAAGGGCATTCAGGGATTTTGTTTCTCAGTCCAAGGAAAGTGTTCAGAATCCTTTCTGATAAGATCATTCTGTAGCTTTAATTTCTCATTAGAGGGGTTTTCAGTAAGTCTAAAGTCAGATTTCCATTCAGTCACATCTTGTGAATACAAGTTATTGTGCTGTTAAAGTGTTTGTTAATTTAAGAGAACATGTGGTACCGATGCGTGTGTTCTCTTGATCCACTTTAGATAAGTGTGCACGCCCTCTCTGGAGTATGGTGGGGTGGGTTTTGCTGTGCTCTTTCTCAGATGGGGCAGCTAATAACTTGTCTGGTCATTGGATGAACAGGTGCCAAACAGTTCTCCAGCATTATGGGCATGTTTATGACTTGATAATGAACTGCAGAAAATTCATATATCATTAAAGAAAGGGCAAAAGGAAGGGAGAAATTCAGTTTGAGGAATTCAAACCTCAAAAAGCAGTGGGTCTCAACTCACATGTACAATGATAGGGCTAAGCTACTGCTCTTACGCAAACTTTGTTTGCATCATGTTGTTGCTCTGTGAGCTGAGAAGAAACGAGCTACAGAGGGGATGGTTTTCCCACTGCAGCTGTGAGGTTTTGCTGCAGGAGAGAAGGAGTTGGGAAGGAGTGGGATCCTGACTTGCATGTCCCTCACTTGTACAAGATGACTAGATGTTTATTTCATGAGGTTTGACTTTGACCTTAAAAGAGAGAATAGAAAACATGGGCTTTCGAAATAAATGCTACTGAACATTAGCTTGTTTTCTTTGCCAAAGATTTGCAATGACTCCCCAATTTGATCCTTGAGGAGAAAAAAAAAAAAAAAAAAAAAAAAAAAGAAAAAAAGAAAAGAAAAAAAAAAGAAAAGAAAAAAAAAAGGAACAGTTTTTTTGAAACCACTCCCTTGCAGCTCCATCTCACTCTCATTCAGCCATAGCTCAGACGAGAAACTGCCCTTGCAACACCGCCTTGGGAGCTCAGCTGAGCCGGAGCCGACGGCTCTCCCTGCAAAGGTTCCACTTTCGCTGCCAGCCCGCAAGTGGCCGTGAGGCACTCTGTAAAGGGCGAGACTACAAAACAGTGGAGCCCCACATCACTCCAGGAGCCCATATTTGTGTTTGGAAAGGAGGAAGAGAGGAGTGAGGGAGTGAGATGCCTCATAGTTGCTCAGGTAGGATGGGAAATATTACTGATAACATATGCAACATAAATCCTTATGATTTTTGCTATGTACAGCTTCTGTGCTCAGCTGCTCACCATTTTTATCATTTATTCCTGAACAAGTGCTTCCTATTGTGTATCACATGGAGTGAAGGAAGGTCCTTCACAGAGATGATAGATATTTAGACCAAAGGGTAGCTGAGCACCCTAAAGTACCCAGATGGACTTAAGTTT
The DNA here is from genome assembly GCA_013400195.1 of Aramus guarauna. NCBI lineage: Eukaryota > Metazoa > Chordata > Aves > Gruiformes > Aramidae > Aramus > Aramus guarauna. The sequence continues at coordinate 93,136 of VXBL01001817.1, forward strand.
CTAAAAATTTACTTCCTGGTAAGCTAAGGTTCTCAATGGAGTGAAAACCACAGGATTATCCCAATACATTAGCTTAAACCTGACTTTCCTAAAATGTCCAAGCAAAATTATGAAACAAAACACTGCACCTATGGTAATAAACCCAAGTTTGTCCAGGAACATTCCTCCCTGCTGCATCAAGGTCATCTTTGCTAATAAACTGTTAGGCTGTTCCCTGGAATGTGTATAGGCTTTTCATATCCTCTCTTTCACTGAAATCCCAGATATGTCCTGGATGTTAAACGGCCCAGGGACCATTCCCAATATATAGTTGGCATTTAGTCACCCTCTCTTTGTTGCTTGAGCAGCTAGCTAGTGTAGATGTGAGCTATTCCAGGGCAATTGGCCTCCACACCCAGAAGCTTTCCCAGCTTGTCTAACTTGGTGGGATGGCCATAGAACGAGCATCTAAATTAAGATCCTAAATTCATATCTAGGCAACTAAATAAAAGTGACTTCATTCTCCAAGTTGTGGAGTACCCCAAACTCCTGCTAAGGTCAACGGCAATGACAGGTTTCTAGTGTTCCTGAAAATAAATCTCGGTTTATTTGTGTAGAGTTTCAGAACTCTGATGTTAGATTTGGAAATTTTGACCAAGCTCTGCGTGACAGTCTTTAATATCGGATGGATTATTCCCATAATCCCCTTGGAAAATGCAAACATCCATTTGCAAACAAAACACCAGGCTGATGTGTTTGCACTGGCAGAAGTTGAATGTGGCTGAAAATTTGGCCTTGTGTGGCATAGGAAATGTACTATTTGAATCTTAGCTGCAAAAGGTAGTACCTATAAAGCCTCAGCCAGTGAGATAATAAATTCTGGGAAAAAAAATGGAGCAAAGCCTTTGCAATTCATGGATTGAGTCTGTTTCTTGAAATAAGAAGCAGGTTGTGTCTATTCTTTGTCACATTGTGTGGTATCTAAAACGTGAAAAGGATTTTTGGATTCCAGTCCATGGCTGTTATTAATTCATTTGAAAATCCTCTGTTTATGCCTCATTTCCAAGTTGAATGTGGTTTCTACAGGGACTGCACATGGAATTGCAGAACGGCCATTTGGTACTGATATTCTTTAGTCTTGAAAATGGCTTGTGATTAACTAAAATGAAACCCATGCCCATTTTTAATATGGTATCCCATTTCTCCCTAATTATTTAGTGTAAAATATATAGTGATTCATTAGCATGATTGGGTTGGAGTTTGCTTGTCACATAAAACCACAGCAAATCTCACAGAATTGACAATATTGTCTAAATTTTAATTTTATTTTAGACTGCTCACTTTAAAAGGAAAGGTATATGTTTGTCACCCAGACATCAAATCCTACTTTCTCCATAAACTTATCTTTCTGAATTATGCTTATTAATCATTGTTGTCACAGCAAAGTGACTGGAGGCAAAACAATGAGTCAGCAGTGATTAAAACAAATGATGAGAGAAATGGAGCTATTGCATGGACACACTGCTTTCAATCTATAACGAAGACTGATGTTTATCCCGGAAACAAAACTATCCTGGTGGTCTTCATTTCTTCTTCAATCAATATCCCATCTGCATCTAAAACAGCAAGCTCTCTTCACAGGAGGGATGTTTATGACTGAGGCTGTCAGCTGGCCCTTAAGTGGTTGGCTTTCATCGAGCTACGCTGCTTTAGGCCGGCTTAAGATCTCAATATACATACCAGGGGTGTCAAAGGGCAGGGTAAAGGTATGTGAAACACCTGTCTGAATACAGTGGGACTATCACCTCTTTTGACCGGCTAGTTATAGTGTATTTAATGCACCCTGGGATGCAGTTTGCCCTCCTGGCTGCCGGGGCACACTGCTGGCTCCTGTTGAGCCTGCTGTTGACCAGCACCCCCAGATCCCTTTCTGCAGAGCTGCTCTCCAGCCGCTCCTCTCCCAATTTGTACTTGTGCCCAGCGTTAGGTGCTTGTTCTGGCACTTTGTCTCCCACCATCTCAATACTGCTGGTTCTTCAGTCCTGTGTACGTGAAAGGAGACTTCACAGGGTTGGCGTTTTATAAATACCGGATTCAACACTGCTTTGCTCAGGTCTAATACTCGTATAACTCCATTGAATTCCAGCCTTAATTTTAGAACTGCCTGGAACAGCTGAAACTGCTGTTATGTCGTGTTTTACCACTTGTAAAACAGGGGTAGTGTTACCTGCCTTCTTTGTTCTGCACCATGCAGCCTCCATAGGCAAAGTGTTACATAAATGCTCCGCATTTGTTATTTCAAATAGTAAATCAAGGGCAGGACAAGTACAGCAAGCTGGAACAGGTCTTAAATCTGCAGACATAAGCAGAGTTGTGTGTGCGAAATGTTTTAAAAATAATATAAAAATGTGAGACTAATTCTCTGTAGTGAAGGAACAAGAGTAATTGCAGAAATGTAGGGGTCAGATGGGAATCATGGGAATTATCACTCCCACAAAATTAACTGCAACGGTGTTTTGCAAGCACAAAGGACATGAATATGAAAGATCAGTCAAAAGAACTGGTAAAGTGATCCAGCAGAGCTATAGCAAAAGCCAGAGTCTCAGTTGCTACTGTTAGAAGTTGAGGCCTTAATGGTTTTGCTTCATATGGACTAAACGAACATTACTGACAGGACTCTGCTTATATTGGCATAATTCATTTCCCCACAAAAAAATCCTGCACCAGCTAAATCCATAGGAAAATTTCTATTAAATAAAGAATCAGGTCATTGCATATGGCTTCAGAGAGCCATCACATCAGTGATATATTGGAATATAGCAGTTCAGGACTTCCTGGAAGTCAGGCATTTTGATACCCTGAATTTATCTGAAGAGCTACAACTCCATTTCCAGATGCAGGTCGGGTAACTGTGCCTTACTTCAAAAGACACAGAGGAAGGTCAGTTTATGTTAAGTAGGATGGAGTATATTTCTGTAGAAAATAAACTGAGGTACATATAGAAAATATGAGGTGGCCCATCTTCCTGACTTTAAAAATCACCGTGCACTTCATCCTAGCACCAAGGTCACCTATTCTGTATGGAGAAAAATGATGCCTTGAGTGAAAGGACAGATCAGTCTTGGACACAGCAGAACCAGTACAGATATACTCTGATCTGAAGAGCATATACAAAAGATACTCAGCTCCTGGATGCTATTCAGTACAGCTCTATCAAGGACCTTCTGATCACAGGTTGAAAACATCTCTTAATCAAAAACATCTCTTCACCAAAAGAGAAGGTTTACATGAATGGTTGTATTACTTTGTCCAAGCTGTATGGGATTTCCATGCGGTTTAAGAAGAGAGGCCTGAAATACTTGGCTAACTCATGTGAAAATAAAATAAAATAAGTTACCTGCTGAAGCTAAATAAGGACAGATTATGTCCCACTTCCTTAAAGGGACAGTTGCAATTGTAACCCTTCTAACAAACATCTTCCTCTGTGCTCTCCTAATGACCAAGGAGGAGGCTGCGTGCTGAGTCCACAGGCATCGACATGGGGCGACCGTGTGCAGGAGCAGCATGTAGCACCACAACAAGCATTGTTCCTCCTGGGCTTCTCCCTGGTGCAGAAATCCCACCAGCGGTCAGTGCTGCTGCAGCTGCTTCTGGAAGTTTCTGAGGTTCCTTAATGCCCACTAAAGAAAAAGGGAACCCAGGATGTGCTCAGCTGTTAAAAGAAACATTCAGCATTTTATAGGAGTGACTCCTGGAGTCTGTAATGTGAGAATAGGAAGCCTGGGAGTGGTGTTTGAAGGGTGAGCGTTTGAAGATATTCTCCCTCTTTCCAAACAGTATCTGCAAGACAAGAACCTCACACAAGAATCGTGTTGTTCCTCATGAAGACTTCAGCTATAACTCAGGCAGGAAAGGAAAATACCTTCACTTCTTGCTGTTGGAGTCCAAAATACACTCAGCATATTAATTCAGGCTGTATACTTGGGGAGGAATTTCATGTTTGTGTGAAAATACTCGGAGTCATCGGGACATATAATACTTCCCAAAGGCCCAGAGCTATTTGCAGCTACCAACGGCATTTTCTGCAACCGAGCTCCTAAATCTCAGACCTCTGAAAGCCAAGAAATAACAGATATAAGCCATGTACATGCACTATTCACCCAAACATCTTTAATTCTACTGACCCTGAGTGAAGTGATAGAAAGCAGGAAGCACCTGCCAGTAGTTTAGCTGTGCCCAATTTATTAGTTGTAAGTGTCCTGAAGGGCTGAAGATAATATGGAGCAATTGGGAGAGCTGTGATTGTGATGTGAGGTGCTTCAGGCATCCTCTGCATGTGTGAAGAAAGGAAGAGCTGCAAATGTACCTCAGCAGAGGCTGCGGTGCCTCATTTCAGTGGTGTGCTGAATAGATTGTGTCAGAAGCTTAGCATAATTTTTCTTTTTGTCTTGGGGATTATCATCCGTTAAATGTGAGATGAGTGAAATCTGTGGGTCTTATCCTGGGAAAATGAAAGAGGGGCGTTCGATGGCATTGTGTATGAAGGGTGAGGGGATTACAAAAGGAAATGGAAGAACCATAAATAGCAGATGTGTTGCTTTTTCAGAGGATGGAAAGTATTTTACAGCAGGCGTTTCCCGCTCTATTCATTTCAAAGAAAGGGAGCACATGTGTGTGGTAAAGACACAGTATATCACTTAGAGATGGCAGAATTATGGATGAGCTCCTCACCTGCATTTGCTTTTAGAGATTCAAGACGAGTGAACTCAACACTGCAGAAGGACACAGGGCATTGTGGGCAGCCTTGTGGCTAATTAACAAGTTCTGCCACTCCGTTTCCAAGGGGATGGTTTCCTTCCTTTCGTTTGTACTTTGCCTGCTTTTGATGGAGGAAGGCTGGAAGGGTGGCAGGGTATTGGGGTCTGTTTCAGGAAGAAAAACCGTTTCTCAGACAATCATAGAATACCAGGCTGGAAGGGACCTCAAGGACCATTTGGTCTGACCTTTCTCGGCAAGAGCACAGTCTAGACAAGATGGCCCAGCACCCTGTCCAGCCAAATCTTAAAAGTGTCCAATGCTGGGGAATCCACCACTTCCTTGGGGAGATTATTCCAATGACTGTTCTCGTTGTGAAAGATGTTCCTTTCACGTTCAGTCGGAATCTCCCGAGGAGGATCTTATAACCTGTGATGAACTTGTAATGGTGAGGCAAGATAGCAATCAAGCACAAAGTAGTTTTTTACAGTGTTTTGCACAGACCTGCTACCGTGTTTAGGTAAAAATAAAGGATACAACTGTATTCTGAAATGTTGTTTTGTCTGTTGTATACATTGTAAGCATGGTGTGAAGGGTACAAATATGGTTGGAAATGTTTTCAAAGGGTTCATTAGGCCCCTGAAAAAAAATCACAGAAGTAGTCTATGCCCTCACATGTTAGCTTTTCTGTTCCAAGGTGGGAACAATAAGTGGTAATTACAGGTGTGAAAATCATCTCTCTAAATATGGTTGTCTCAGCAGAATGAGAATATCCATGGGTATAAATATAGATGGGGGGAGGGAAGCTCGAAAAGCTGTGAATTGCTTTCTTGCTATCGCTGCTACACAGCAGCACTAGCACATGAGAGTCTGTGATGTGCATCAGGGGTACCTGTTCTCAGCTCCTCTATCCAAGCACTGTCTTTAAAGTGTATTTCAAGCACTTCTCTTCCCCTCTATGCGCTTTACAGAGAGGCAAGACAAAACCTACAAAAGAACAGAAGTCCTCAGATTCATAGGCATTTGCAAAAGACAGAAAAAGGGAATGCAAAAACCTCTGTTAGATTGACAGTTGCTGGCAATTCACACACTTCCAAAACCAGAGCGCACTAGAGCATGCCAGAAGCCAACCCCGTGCATCCCTCACATCAGTAATTGTTAGATCCCACGAGAAAGCAAAGAACAAAGTCCCCACACCCCATCTACCCTCTCTCATCCTTACTTTGGGCATGGCCCCTTAGCTTAGGACCAATAAACTCTTTCTTCTGTACTTCCAGATGCTTCCTCCATTAATTCTTGCTTCCCTCTTTGCAGGCATTTCTATTTGTAGCTCATTTTATTTTGCAAGAACCTCCTTAATTTCCTGCTGAGTTCAGATGAGTTCATTCCCCACTCTCACTATCGCCTTCAAGAATATCCAAGGTTGACAGATATACAGATTATAACAATATGAATAGCTTATAGCAATAGAATGATTTTACTTTTGGGTTAACATGATGGAATCACATTACAAAAGGATAATAAATAAAAAAAAAAGTCCACTGTGTTTTCAGAAAAGAGTATGCTCATTTTCAGACATTGCATCTAGAAGAACAATTAGCCTATTTACATGGTAAAGTGAATCTTCAGTTCTTAAAAATACAGCCCAATGTTGTCAATAATCTGTAGAAATACAGAGGTTACCAACTCAGTTCTTCACTTAAAACTTTGATTTGAAATGTGATTTAAAGCCCATTAATGTCAGCAGAAAACTTTCCACTGAATTCTAAAGGAGTTTGCATCAGACCATTACAGATGTAACGTTTCTGGCTCTGTGGAAGAAATAGAAGCCAGACATGAAAATTAAATCACTTAACTGTGGATTGTGGACAGAAGAAAAACACATTCAGCATATTAAGATGAAACATGCCTTTTCCTCTAATGCGCGGAGGAACACAAACAAGAAGAGCAATACTCTAACTTTCTAATAAATTACCTATTCAAGCACTGGTGTATGCTTAAGTGGCAGACATTAAGATATTTTCAGACAGACAACTCCATCCTGTCATTTGGCACCCTGCTGCCACAGCTGTCTTCTGCTTAATTCTAGTCACACCTCTCCTTCTTTGATAGCACTCTTGCTGTAAAGTCACCTTGTGGGTCTCACACAACCTGATCCATTTTTTATTTTACAGCTAGCCTGATCTGCTTTCCATATGATTAGAGAAGAGCTCCACCAGAAATATGTGCTCGGTGGCAGTGGATAAACTGTGGGGTATTTGCAAGGCAGTCTTCATAAGGGTGAGAAACAACAGGGCAAGAATAACTGCTGGAGGATTAAATGTAATGGCCACCCAGCTACGGTTTCTCAACATGTTATCAGTTCAGCTTGCTGATAAGAGTGACAATATTATGAGAAATGAAAGCTAGTACCTCTGCATCTGTTTTTTATTCAAATTGAAAGCACGCAGATGAAAAATACCATACTCTAGCCATCAGATTATCCTCCATTCTGAGAACAATACCATAGTTCTCCTGGAAGTAATGAGCTTCTCAAAAACACTGCAGTTTGTCAACTAGTACAGTAGCCATTTCCTTATTGACCGTAGGTACTGGGAAGCTTTCACAGCTGTTGTGTCGTCTGCTAGCCAACACAATGTTAGCCAATGCTCTTTCACGTGAATTGCTAAAATAAGCAAAATAAGAGCTTTTGATGATCTGTTCTTTTAAAGAGAGAAAAAAAAATATTTTATATGGTTGAGGAGGGAGAAGAAGAATGTGCATGTTAGCCCAGAACAAACTTTTTTTTTTTCTTTGCTTCTATGCTATACTTCTCTCTGAAAAGTTCTTCTAAGAAAAGTTGAAAGTTTCAAATAATCCCATGACTCCTGGAGCTGTGACTTTAATGAAAACAAAACAATACAAACAAAAAAAAAACATAAAAAGATTTTGATGAAAGAATCAGAATGGAAAGAAATACTGTTCATTACAATTATGCTGAAAAGTTGGGGAAGAGAGATGACAGCTACATAATTAAAAAATATTGCACGTAAGTATTCACTTCATTGGTATTGAATACTTCTCTCCATTCCCTCCTAGAAAAAATGAATCCTGTTCAACTTACAAAAGATTGAAAGGAGATATACGAACCTTCAAATTTGTAAAAGAAAATAATAAATTGTTTTTCATCTTTTCTGAGAATGGACACAAAAATTATAGGATTAAATCAATACAAGACAAAATTATTTTAAACTCACAGAATTTCCCAACTATTACTTATGCAAGTAGATTGCCTTGAGAGGTTGTTGAATTTGCTGACTGAGGAGGGAGAAGAGGAAGATTAGTACAGGAAAAGAGGTGATTTTGGCTAGGATAAAGTTAAATTCCTTCCTAGTAGCTGGTATAGTGCTGTGTTTTGGATTTAGTATGACAATAATGGTAACACACTGCTGTTTTCAGTTGTTGCTAGGTAGTTGTAGTGTCTACACTAAGTCAAGGACTTTTCAGCTTCTCACGCCCTGCCAGGTGCACAAGAAGCTGGGAGAGCACAGCCAGGACAGCTGACCCAGACTGGCCAAAGGGATATTCCCCACCATACAATGTCATGCTCTGGATATAACTGGGGAAGCTAGCCAGGAGACGGGATCGCTGCTCAGAAACAGACTGGGCATTGTGTTTTTTTTTTTTCTGTGGGTGGTGAGTTATTGGACTTGTACTTTACTTGTTTTTTATATTTTATTTTTACCATTTATTAGGTATTTATTATTTATTTATTAATAATAATTATTATATCTTCCTTTGTTATCTTATTAAACTGTCTTTATCTTAAGCCATGAGGTTTTTTCCATTATCCTCCCGATCTCCTTGGGGGTTAGGGGTGAGCGAGCAGCTGTGTTGTGCTCAGTTACCGGCTGGGGTTAAACCACAAGAGGGATAATGGTTGGGACAGAGGGATGGGCTAGATGACTGATGTCCCTCTTAATTCTGTTGTTTCATGATTCACCAAGCACCATTTTTCATCAGGTATGGGTTACTCTGGTTTCAAATCTTTTTGAATGCCCACTACCTCCTTAAGATACGACATATTACCATAAGATAGGAAATACCTATCACACATAGGTTGTTCTGACCATCTTGAACTCCAACAGTGGCACACCAACTACCCTACTGTCATACTTAACAAGAAGGAGTTCATGATGTTGAGCCTGGTCCTGAATAAATGATCAGAGAAAGCATCTATGGACATAGTAGACCCTCCCTTCACCAGAAGGCTTTAAAACAGGAAGGACCATCAAGCTTAAACAGATTTATGGAAATGAACAAATACAGTTATTGTCCTCTCTATGATGGAGGTCAGACTAAATTAATATTACTTGTGGTTTTCAGTGAATCGTGACCACATCAACACTTGATGGCTGGGGGATGAGCAGAAATGGAAACTCCTGAAGGGCAGGAAGAGATATCTGCTTGTTACAGAGCTGGACTATACCCCTAGCTGGCCTTTTTCCTGTTCATTTCCCTTGTCTTGACCAATAAATAAGCAAGCTTCAGCAATAAAACCACAAGGAGGAAAACCTGCTGACTAATGAAGTGGATTTTTTCTCATTCTTGACCTTGCTGGGCCATTCCACCAGTTTCGAGGATCGTTAATCAACAAATCTTTTTTATTTTATCTTTGCCTGGAAAATGAAAAGGTTCACACTTTGTATTAATGTCACACACGTATAGTTTATAAAGGCTTATTCAATGAATAAATATACGCTTTAATAAATGGTTTACCAGTTGTTATAAAATCTCCTTGGTTAACAGACTGCCTATAACCATGGCTTCTCAGTTTCTACTGCCACTTCTGCTTTTGTATTCTGCTCTGCTACTTTTACGCAGTGTTTACTATTAACAATCAATTTAAGATTTTAAAATATTCCTTCATATATAATGTGACTGAGAAGACTGAAAATATTTTGTTTTAAGACTCCTTCTGACATCAAGAAAGAAAGACCTTATTTTTTTCTCACTCCTCTTGCTTAAAGAAACAATAGAAACCAATGGAACCACTAGCAAACATATATTAGTCTCTTGGCTTTATGTCTGAAACTTCTTTATTAGAGCCCACTTAATTAGATGCATAAATCCTGTAAATGATGTCAATGTTCATAATTAAATGAGACAATTGCAAAATCAGCTGCAGCACAAAATGTAGATAAATGTGGGAAGGAACAATAAGGAATTGCTTTATTATAAATCTGCATGACTAATGCAGTAGTAGTGATGTAGCAGAGAACCTATAACATCTGCTTCATACATATGAAAATTCAATTAAATTATCAGCCATGAATTACTGTAGCACAAATATCAACAAAAAAACCTTTGACCTAATTATTTTAAGATTTTTTAAGCAGAAAAAGGTCATATTTCAGTATGATGAAGTTTGTAGATTCATTTTATGATCAGCTTAATCCTCTAAAGTCTTAAGAAAATATATCTTTCACCAATGGCAAGAACACAAAAAGAGTAGAGGGAGACTGATTTAAAATTTACTGCTGCTCAAAACAAAATCAAATAACACAAAAATAAAAGGCAGTAGCTTAACAGTAATTTGTCATAGCAATCAAAGCTCTATTAATTAGGGTATTTTATACCAACTCAGGGTCCATATCTGAGTCAAGGTGCATCTTATTGTTTCATAGGAAAAATATCTATTTTCATGAATAAGATGGATGGTTCTGTCACTCCAGTGTTTTGGTGGGAGGAGGAGGAGTTTAGAAGAAAAAAAAATGGCCAGGGAAGACAGATTTCAAATTTTTTCACCCTCCATGCATTCAGAGCATACAGTACTGACAGGAATGTTGACTTTGCTTGCAGTGAATAAATATACATTTATATGTATATTTACCCATACATGAATACATATATATGTGCATATATATGTACATATGCTTATATGCATATATATACAAACCAATATATCCCTCTCCTTTTGCACCCTCTCTGAAACAGGCCAACTTTTGACCACACTGACATCTAGCCAGGCTGCCATCCTTAGGGAATATACACCAGACAGATACTATCCTTTCAGATCAGAAGTGAATTTTAATATTTATCCCCAAATAAATCTTGATGACAGATGGACTGTTCTTGCCATGAATAATAATTAGGAGTTAGGTCCTCCAACTGGATCTGGCAGCTCTCTTGCAAAAGCAAACCTCAAAGTCTTTGGGCAAACGCTCAAGTCCGCCACCATAAAGTCTCAGCTGAAGGACTGGCTCCTTCATGGATAACATCTTACATAGGTCCACAATTCAGTGCTTAAAAAATATACTGCTCCTGATGTCACATTTACTGCTGTGTGAAACATGCAGAACTGAGCCCAGGGACACGACTAGCCAATTGCCCCATGTCCATATTCTCCACCTTGACACTACCAGATAATGGCATCTTCTGCTGTTCCTTGTAGGCTGCCAAATCCATTGTCAGTTCTTAACAAAGAATAATACTAACAGAACATATTTAAAATATTGACTTGGTGTTGTCAAATGACAAAGAGCTAAATGGGCAGGTCACTTCACGAATTTATCTCTGAAGGCCTTCAAGTAAGATGTCTAAGGTGTCCTTTTTCACTAAAGGAACAGCTCAGCATGTTCTTGGCCCTTACATGGGCATGCAGAAGAGTATAAAAAGTGCTCTTCTGCTCCTCTTCCATATTAAAGGCTTAGGGATAAGGAAAATCTGTAGGCCTAATGGATCGCAGTCCAGACACATCCTTGGAGTTGGAAATTGTTGCAGAGCTTAAAGAAGGCATGACTATACCATAGCTGCTAAACCAGGCTGCTGTTTGGGTTTGGAGAAGGCAGCTCACTGCCTGGGCCTTTCCCCAAGTTTGCCTGGAAGGAGGTCAGCTCACCTGAACTCAGAAATGCCACAGAGTTTCTATTCACCCAAACTTGTACATCCCGACCTCTAAGGAGAGAGAACCCTTTAGTCACAGAGGGTTCAGCCCTGAGGTAACCCTTAGCTCTGAAGGGGATGAACCTTTAAGAAAAGCGATCTGAATCTCTGGAAAAATTTGCCAAAAGAAAGTCACAGGTGACTCCAAAGCTTGCACTCTGCAAGAAGAGTTGAAGAGCACTCAGCACATGTGGGAAGGTGACGGCAGTCACTCATGGCTCAAAGCTGGCTCTGGTTCAGGCACTATCTTATCAACTGTAATTGCATGGATTCCGTATCAGAGCTGGCTGGAGTCCAGAGGGCCCAAAGCACAGGTGGGGAAGACGCAGACAAAACTGTACGCACCCCTCCAGACAGACATGCCCTCAGGTTTGATCAATCTTCCATCAAGCTGGAGTCCAATATTTGCTCCTACACATGCTTCCCCTATGGCACCCTGCAGCAAGGCAGGTAGCTCACAGGCTTCACAGCCTGTTGAGAGCCTGTTGTACTGGATGTGTAAAGTACCAGCGCTGGAAAGAAACCATGGTGCTGCAAAGCAGCAGGGGCCATATTCCCCTTACCACAAAGAAGTACATTTTCCTTCTGAAACTTGGTTCTGGATCTCTTCATTGCCATGTGGTCCACTGCAGCCTCTGTTGTCTAGCATGATCTAGAGCACAAGGTATTGGTGTTGCAATGCTCAGTCACTGAGAATACACTTCTGTTGCCTGGACGTTCCTTTACCATACAAAACTACATCATTAAAAAAAAAAAGCAAAATGCAACAAGCCAGACATCATGCAATTCTGCCCTGAGGCTGAGACAGGAGAGAATGAGCTGCTTCTGACAGATGTCACACAAAGCACCACCTGCAGCTGGTGAGGCTCTGCAGTGTTCGGGACACCTGCATAATGCACCTGCATAAACCCAACTGAGTTTTGCCTTACCCCCACACATACACACACACTCACCAGCCTATCTAAAAGCAGGCACGTGTCCTAATGGACAGCTCTTCCATGGCACAGCGCCAGCGTATTATCAATGTTTGGTTTAAATACCTAATTAGCAGAGGAAAAAAGACCAAACCTGCATCATAGATTTGCTTCCAATCAGAAGGCAGATGGAGTGCTATTAGCTACAGGTAGCCTGTATTATTAACTGAGATATAGGTCCTATCATTGTAGATGGCTAATATTCCATTATTAACTGAGATCTAGATGGAGTCAATACGAGTTTATAGTGATAATCTGGATCAAAACCAGGCATCTACTGTGTGATGAGCTGCTGATGAGAATTGCTCTCTAAGCCCCGTCTGTTGCCATCTAAGCTGTACTGAGGGCACTAACAGTTAGGTGCAACAAACTCACACCTGCATTTCAGCAGCTTGCTGTGGCCTGTGCACATTCCTATCTTTAGCTGCACCGATACTTTATCCATGTATATTAGCAGCTGATTTCAGTTATAATAGCAGATTTAGTATGTCAGGTTTTAGAAAAATTCCCCTCTGTCATATAACTGAACCTGGAATCAGTATTGATTTTTAACCACCCTTGCTTGTTCGCCTTTTCTTGTACCTGAAATAATGAGTGATGCTAATTGTTAACGCGTGTAGCAATACGCTGCTCTCCCATCACTGCATCTCACAGCCCTGCTGACTCCTGAATCCACTTTTTTCATTTTTAATTCACTGACACCAGGAAATCCTTAAAGCTTTTACCATGCCCCGAAGCAACTGCCCTCAGATCTCACTGACATCTTGGTGAGATTCCTCTGACTGAGAGCAGACCTCTACTTGCAGCATTTACAGCTGAACCAGGCACCCTCCCCTTGTCAGGGGATAAAAAGAGTGCAATACAATGCATCCTCACCACATTGTCTTCCCCTGCAGTTCTGAGTGTTGCGGTGTGGCATATACTTAAATAGGCCTTGGCGAAAGATTTCCTCAATGAAATTTGAAAAAAGACAAAACAAAACCCCCTTGCATTCAATGCTCTTTACTTCATTAGTAGGTTAACAAGACCAGACAGGAGAACTGTGATATTTCTGTTCCAGGCAGACTTCAGATTCACACCTATTATGATCCAAAATTATGTTTTTAATTAATGTGTTCCCTTTCCCAATAAATTTTCAAAAAAAACCCTAACAGTAAAGTACTAGATGTGCTGAGATTCAGAGCCCTTTGTGTTTTTGAGCTTGCTAGGGTCTGGCTTCTCAATTTGATTACACTGCTGTAAATCACAACCTGGTCAATAATGTCACACAGAAGCAGTGCAGTCAAGAAAAATACTGGAATCAATATAGGAACTGTATGAGCTTCACATCCCCAAACTGCAAGGCTCCACGTGCCCTAAACATTCCCGAATCTCACTATTTTTTGCAAATATTTTTATGCTCTCAGTGTGTTTCAGTTATATGTGCACACTTTTTGGCTACTGAATAATCCTAGATTTTTACAGAGCAGTGTATAATGGTCTTGGTATGGCAGATTAAGAATCAGCCTCCAGTCAGGATAACAGAAATGCTGAGATACATAGATGCCAAGGCACTGTGTTGATATTGTATTACAAGGACATATCTAAGGATGAATTTGACATTTTTCAGTAGTTTTTTTTATTATTCATTCTTTGGCAATGGAGCTGATTTCGGGAAAAATCATTTAGGTAACTAGAAGTCCAGAGCTATCTCTCCCTGGCTCAATAAGATCTTCTGCAGCCAGGACCTACCTGTCTTTGTTGTCCATCTGTCTGGCAGATGTCTGTGAGGGAAGAACCCCACTCCTTTCATGATTTTTGAACAGCAACCAGCATGGTGGCAGCACAACTGGACAGTTTCCTTTGAATTGCAAATATCCAGAACGTCCGCTCTACATAGAGAATATCACTTTATGAATATCCAGAAAACAGTACCATTTTCACACTGTAGCTTCAGCTTTTCAGTTTCCCTGAAACTTCAGAAGCACCTTTCTTCGAAAACATAAAAAAATATCTGCAGGGTCAAGAGCATACATTGAGTCCAGTAGCCAAGGACTACAAAGCCATAGAATCATTGAATTGTTTTGATTGGAAAAGACCCTTAAGATTATCAAGACCAACTGTTAACCTAGCACTGCCAAGTCCACCACTAAGCCACGTCCCTAAGCACCACACCTGCACATCTTTTAAATACCTCCAGGGACGGTGACTCAACCACTTCCCTGGGTAGCCTGCTCCAGTGATTGACAACCCGTTTGGATATTAGGATATTTTCCTAATATCCAATCTAAACCTCCCCTGGCACAACTTGAGGCCATTTTTTCTTGTCCTATCGCTTGATACTTGGGAAAAGAGATTGACACCCACTTGGCTACAACCTCCTTTCAGGTAGTTGTAGAGAGCGAGAAGGTCTCCCCTCAGCCTGCTTTTCTCCAGGATAAACAACCCCAGTTCCCTCAGCTGCTCCTCATCAGACTTGTGCTCCAGACCCTTTACCAGCTTCGCTGCTCTTCTCTGGACACGCTCCAGCACCACAATGTCTTTCTTGTAGTGAGGGGCCCACAGCTGAACACAGAACTTGAGGTGCAGCCTCACCAGTGCTGAGTACAGGAGGTTGATCACTGCCCTGGTCCTGCTGGCCACACTATTTCTGATACAAGCCAGGATGCTGTTGGCCTTCTTGGCCACCTGGGCACACTGCCAGCTTGGATTCAGCCAGCTGTCAACCAGCACCCCCAGGTCCTTTTCTACCAGGCAGCTTTCCAGCCACTCTTCCTCAAGGTCATACTGGGCTTGGGTGCCACTGAGGCCATCAACCTTTCCAAAGACACTTGACATCACATCCTCCAGGACCCTTCTCTGGCTGGTTTTCCACTTCAGAATATGAGTCTCCTGGAAAAACTGACTTGCTGGCCAGTGTATCAATAATATGTTGAACTTTCACAAAGCGTAGCTATTCTGCAACTTTATAAATACATCTATGCATTTGTACATTGGGATTCAAGACACCTTGGCTGATGTAGGTATTAAAAAAGGGAGGATATGAGCTTTACCTTTCAGAGTTTATCATCCCAAAATAAAAAAAGAGACAAAAAGAGGATCCAGTTAGTAAAATACAAAGAGACTACAAGCTTCCATTTCTTTGTATTCAATTTGATTTCAACTAGAAGACTGGGGCTGAAAAATTAAATAGTTAAATATTCTGTATGAAACATTTATCTTAGAGCATTTGCCTTTTCACACATAAATTAAATTTTCTTGTTTAATCTCTGCTTTTCTTCTAATTATCTCTCTCCACACACACTAATGGCTCACAGCTAGCATCTCTTTTCAAGCAAGATGATTAGGAAGTATCTGTTGTTGTTGGGCTTTCCTTTTTCCTTTAATTTTTTTTCCTCCTGGAGATGATAATAGTATTCACTTTCTATGCAGAAGTGTTTATAAAAATATATATAACAGACAAGAATAGACCAACAGTTCAGACACCTTCTCCTAGAAGGGGACACAACTTACATTTTTTATATTATATATTTACAGATTTTTTTAAATTAAAATTTCTGAAGTTGTTCTTCCACTTGGATGCATATGATTTCTCTCTCAGATTACACATTGATCTTTCGTGTGTATGTGTGGGTAATGTTTTAGAACTGAATATCTGGTAAGACTTTATGTGCATTTTAAAAGTGTGGCTAAGCAAATGGGTCAGAGACTATAAAAATCAGACCAAAGGATGTAAATAGCATCTTTCTAGAAGCTACATGGCTAAGAGAAATGAACCACAGGGCTGTATCTAAAACTTCTTTGTTTCAGTTGCATGAAAGCTAAACACAGCTCTTTGCTCCTCTGTGAAAGACAACCTCCAGCTCTAGATTAGTCTTTGGAAAGCCTTCCTGGAGCCCTTCCAGTTCCAGAAACACATGCATAGATGTAAATGCATATATAAAAACAATATATAAAAATAATAACACAAAGCATTTGTGTCACTGCCTTCTACTAGGAAGAATCAGATCTACCCACATGCATACTGTTGCCTATGGACTAAGGTCTCCCTTTACTGTGTGAAGTTTTAAGTGCTCATGTCCTTTAGGAAAGCGATGGCCTTAAAATCCTCAAGTGGACAGAGGTATAGATTGATAGACAGACAGCTACATCCATACATGCATACTTACAAAAACATACACACTTTTCTGCAAGGTTGTGTACCTCTAAAGCATGTTGTTACGGGCATCGTCCAAATGTCTCTTAAACACCAACAGGCTTGGGGCATCAACCACCTGTCTAGGAAGCCTGTTCCATAGTAGAATAATAAAATTGTTTTAAAGCATAATAATACCTTTTTATTTTTGGTCAGCCCTGAAGTGGTCAGGCAATAGGACTAGATGATCATTGTAGGTCCCTTCCAACAGAACTATTCCATTCCATTCCATTCCATTCCAT
Organism: Aramus guarauna; assembly: GCA_013400195.1. Taxonomy (NCBI): domain Eukaryota; kingdom Metazoa; phylum Chordata; class Aves; order Gruiformes; family Aramidae; genus Aramus; species Aramus guarauna. The sequence goes on from VXBL01001817.1 coordinate 110,184, forward strand.
TCCATTCCTTTCCATCTAGTCTAGCCTAGCTTATTCTAGACAGCCAGTGAAGCTCCTGAGTTTGCTCTCAGTCTGGATACACCATATAAACACCGGGATCCACTGAAAGAAATTAAAGAGCATATAAACTACTGCGTCTATATCTCTGTGAACTTTAATTCTGATGTGATTTTTCATTATTTCAAAAATATGGCTTTCCATTGACTTTCCTTCATATATATATCACATTACAAACAAGTGCTTCTCACTTGCATTTGTGATCCTCTAACTCAGCTCACCAGACCATTTGGCTATCATTTGGCTCAAAGCATCTGCAGCCTTGCCAATTAATTGATGAAGAACCATTATGAGACAAATATATCATCTGCATTTTAACTGCTTGAATGGAAGGTTATTGAAGTAATAACTGGCAACATCAAAACCATCAATAAAATATGGGCTGGGAATAGCAAATTACAAATTTCTGTACCTAGTTCCCAAAATAAATTTGCTCTTGAAGGTGGTTTTAGCACTCATGATGACATAGATGAATGATGCTGATTAAAAAGGAGAGAAGAAAAGATTATCACTTCAGCATAGAAACCACTGGCATCATTATCGGTCTCATCTAAATAAAAAGTGTTAAATTTTTCAGTGGCTTCATAGCCTTGCTGTGAAATTGCAGGTGTCCCTGTGTACTAGTAGTTGAGCACAAGATAAGGCAAAAATGGAGATAAAGTAGGTTAGACCAAGAACAAAAGCCCACAAAGCATGAGAAGGGGTGCTAGTTCTGCAGCTCTAAAATAGGCTCTTCATGGGCTTCCTTTTGTGAATGAAATATTTGTAATGCTTCTGCCAGTGATGTTACAACATGAGCAGACACAATCACTTTGAAGGAGCCAATATCTGTTAATGAGTAAAGATGTAAATTATCAAGAGTGCTTAATGTGGTTATCACAACCCAAAGACATGAATAAGCTTCCTAGAGAGAGGGAATGAATAGGACACAGGGCTCAGAAGAATTCTCTCTCTGCTACATATTTGCTTGGAGGCCGTAAGTGTGCCTCTTTCCTTCTCTATACTTTTCTTTCTTCTCCCACTCTCTCTGTCTTCTTGTCAATTTAAAATTTAAACTCTTTGCAGCAAGACTGGCTCTCACTATGTGGTTTGTACAGTCCCTCACACAATAAGGCACCAATGTAATGCAAATAGCAGTATTAAATATTCATACAAAAGCTTCATAGTGTGACTGCATGAAATCAGAACAATCAAGGAACAGGCATAAGCTGAGTGCCTAGGTAAGATGAAGCACAGAGATTTCTATTACAATTGCAGCCTCATTAGAGGAAGTGTGCTGACATAAGCTGTGTTTTCATTGTCGTAAGCCCAATTTCATAACCATGTATTAGAGTTATGAGTTCTCCTAGCAAGCCATAATGTTTTCACTTTTGGCTGTGCAATCACATATTGTTAGCTTAAGACATTTAAACTTTATAAATGGCTCTGTAATATGTGGTCTTTTCAGCTATAAAATTGTTCCTTAAAAAATAATCTGAGGCATTGGTCACTGGAGTCAATGTCACCTAACAGCAAATAAATTTTGGCAATAAATTAGAAGTTAACTACATAACTGTGAGCAATTCCTTCAACTAAGAATTAGTCATATATTTTCTTTCCATCTAATAAAAACATCACTAAAATGCTATGCAGTGTTCCTGTGCCTATCTGATGCTTTACTTCAAAAATGGTAAAGGATGTGTCCAATAATCAATTATTTGCAGCAGTCTGCAGGACTTTGTGCTGAGAATTTTAGCTGGAATGCCTGGATTGATGCAGTCTGTTTAGGCATATTTACCTTACTCTATAACCCAGATAAGGAGACAAAAAAACACATGTAACATGCTTGGTAACACAAAAATACTGAGTAAAATCAAATCCACGCTCAATAAAAAGCTGCTTTTTTTTTTTTTTTTTTTGGCCCTTTATTAAATGATTGAGCCTGTCTCTGGATATATTATCTGTCTATTCAGTCTGTAAGCTGTTCAAGGCAGCTTTCTTCTGCTGTTCATCATGAAGCCTGGTTTTCTTGTAAATTATAGCTCTGAAAGCTCATTCTTACTTGATAATTCCTTACTGAAAGTGTTTCTTTTTAGAGGAAGAAAACAAGACTGGTGTCTATCATAATGAATTTATATGCAGTAGAGTTTATATAAATATATTTTTATCACAGTGGACATGAATTGAAATCTCAGGGATTTGACTTAGGGTTAATATTTTTCACTTTAAAGCTTTAGACCACAGGACTTCAGGGTGCTCTCTAAAGGCAGATTTGGACAACAGTTTCAGAAATTATCAATACCACTTACACCTGAACGACAACCAGGCTACAGACTTAACCCAAAATCAGGCATTTACAGATGATCATCATTTTAAGAGCTCACAGCAAACTGTTACATCTTTAGCATTCTTACCTTCTTCTGGCATTTGATAGGAAAACAAATCTGCACGTGGCATGTTGTCTGCAGAGCCTCGTGGGTGCAGCCGCAAGAGAGGAACCAAAGCATAGCAGGGCCAGTGGGGTTGTGTTGCTACCAGCATGAACAGGTAAGGATAAAAAAAAAAACCAAACCCCCACATTCCTGTCAGAATTATGCATTGAATGTTAGAGTGTCCAGGAACCTTGTCCACTGTAGCCGTAAAAATGAAGCAGCACTCAGAAGCATCTTCAAAGCTCACCTTCGTGAGAGCTCATGAGATCTTCATCTCTCTCACTCCAGTCCAGAACAACTGAAAAGGGTGCTGGTGTGGACTTGTATTCCTGTGGCCGTGCCAGAGCTGCCCTTGCACCAGGCTGTTCACAATGAAGGCAGTGATCACTGTTTTGGTGGCACTTCCAGCAATATCAAAATGTATGAAAGGCTCCCCCTATTTTGTTTCTTTAAAGGACTTTTATTTATTTATTTAATGAAGATACTTCTTACTGGTAGCAGCATATAATCACCATCATCATCTTCATCATTAGAACCATGACGGTGGTCTCTAGGTATCTGTTTGTGTTAGAAAAGTATCTGGCTGGTCCAACCTTTGACCAAAGCTCCATGATACCAAAAGCTTTGCCAGCTGTTTCACACCACAATCCACATTCCATATCCAATCTCTTTTTCTCCAAGCTGTAAACACACAGATACATCTTTGTGAGAGAGCCCCTTGCTGATAACCAGAGAGGAGAGTTCATTCATTTCTTCCACATCCAAAAACAAGGGAAGGGCCGAACAGGTCAATGGTGCTTTTATGGGAGACCATCACAGATGAAATGGCACAGTGATCAGACAGGAGAGAAAGCAGAGGTTAGATGTGGAGCTAAACATGTTCCAGCTTTGCTGTTGGGCTGCATATTGACACAATACTGCGGAGCACGCCTCATTTCCCTGCTATCCACAGAAAGAAAATTTGGGCATGTAGTGTAGCCAGGAAAACCCTGATCTGGATCCAGGTTAGTCAACAAGTCTTGACACAGCCAGAGATATGAGCTGGCTGATGCCCTGATCCTGTGGGCTTGGACCACACACTGGCAGCATACAGAGCTAGGATATTTCTGCAGTGAAATCTTTAGGACTTTGAACTGACTGTACAAAAAAAATGCACAAGATTTTTATTATTTTTTTTTATTATACTGTCAGCAACTGTTGTTGCTGCTGCTGGATTCTGATTCAATAGCAACATGGACATATTTCTTTAATAGGATAGGTTGTTTTTTATTCCCTAAGAACTTCATGTTCTGAGTCAGTTTATTCATGAACCGTGGAAACATCATTAACATTCACTCTGAGCAAAAGAACAGCTTTTACTGCATCCACATTCATTGGATGTCTCACTCAATCCCATATGTTGCCCATCACATTGAACACTCATTCCCCTGGACCGTTTGCTCCCAGTAAACAGAGAGCATGTTCTGGGAAGTACAACAATGCATCTTGAGAAAGCAAACAGTTTTTAGCTGCAAGAGAAACACAGCACAAATGTTTTGAGTGATGAAATGGAGACAGGACATTTTCAACTAGCTCTAGAGGAGTTCCTGTAAAACTGATGCTGACCTATTAGGGCTTACAGTAGCATTTAATTAATCATGTGAGGAAGTGTTTGTGGTGTAACTCAGCCTTGTAAAGTCTGGGGTTTGTTTTTTAACCCACACTGTATAACTTTCACTTCTGATTCAAGTGTGACTTTCCCAGTTGAAATACTGAAGGGGAAAAAAACAACCACCACCCTCCTAAGGTTTTTTAAGCTTTATTTCCCACACTAACCTGTGCTTCAGAGCTATGCTTGAGGATTGACACTACATTTACGGTTTTGATGCTTCTTGTACAAGACATATTTCTTGCAATTTTATTTGTACCTTGTCCATTAAACACATACCAAGGTCAATTAGACATTATTGCAACTATCAATCATATTTATTAATAGTTATTACCACCAATCCATTTATAACAGAAGATGTCCCTGCCCCTGGCAGGGGGGATTGGAACTAGATGAACTTTAAGGTCCGTTCCAACCCAAACCATTCTGTAATTCTATACTTGTTGCCAGCTTCTTACACTGACCCAGCAGACAAGAAATAATAGCAAAGTTGAGGGAAGATTTCTCCTTCAGAGTTGGATCCACGAGGATCACTTCCTTTCTTTCTTCCCTCTATTTCCAAGTCTTACCATTTGTATACTTATGACATTCAACCAAAACCGACTCTCTGGATTCCTAGGTTTTCCTTCCTTGTTCCAATGAAAGGAATACATTTTTATCTCAACTCCCTTTGCTTGGAAAATGTGCTAGTTAACCATCTTTAAAACATTTCCAGCTTTATAGCATCCTAAATAAACCATGTCTGTAGACAGACACTGGAACAGATGAGCAACCTGCAAGGTATTCAGATACATCACTGTTTCTGACTACAGTAGTTCCCAAGTGTTTCTACAATGTCTAATTGCATTCCACTTACCCATAGTCGCTATGAAAAAAAAATAAAAATACAAAAACCAGGCACATAAACCACCCTACAAATAATTCTCAGATAAGTCACAATGGGCCAAATCTTAAATAAATAAATAAATAAATAAATATTAGCTTTCTAGATTGATGCACCAACACGAATCTTCACAGATCTTTACATTTTACACTGGAATTCACTCTGATGATAACTTTCCAAACCTGGCTTAGTCATCGCATGAAGGTCACAGAAACTAAAAGGGATGCACAAGAAATAAGAATGATGTCTCTAAGTTGCCTGGATGAAATCAACTATAAGCTTTTTTGCATGAGTATCTAAAATAAGTGTAATTCTTAAGCATTCTTCTCACAAATTAATAATAAATCTGCCATGGGTTATCATTTTTAATTGGAAAGGGAGGATTTAAAAAAAGAAAATACTTAAACTGTTCTGTCCTATCTATTATTTTGAGGTAAACCAGCTGCAGTAGTGGAAGGGGTCAGATAAAGACATATGAAAGCGTGAAGGGTGTAACCTGATAAGCTCCTTCAAAGTCTGTGTGCAGTAGCCAAACTCAAGCCGAGGACTACATCAGTTGATGATTAATTCCGGTAAAAGAAACTGGGCTACTCAGTGACATTCCCTGTTTTCCGCAGTTTTATGTTCTGTTCCTATGGCCTATGGAAAATCTGTGGCTGGAGCCACCCACCATCTTCGTGTTGGTTTTCCAGTGCAGGAGGTAGAGCACCCGATGCAATGTGACTCCTGGGTACCAGCAGCTCATGCCCCAAAAGCTGGCTTACCAAAATAAAATATCCTACTGGGTCCCAATCATATGTTTAACCACAGCATTTCATTTATAACTTCCCTCCTTTCCCCAGAACGGTGCAATGTTGAGCTGTACAAATCTTGTGATGATTTTTTCTTGTTTGGTTTTTGGTTTCGTTTTTGTTTTTTGTTTTTTGTTTTTTGTTTTTTGTTTTTTTTTGATAGATAGATAGCTGACAGCCGGTGTTGCTTCCTGCCAGTAAATAGTAGCTCTCCCAAAGAGTGAGCGCTGGCTCACCAGTCAGCTCTTTCTCAAGCATGAAGATCAGTCACTTTAACAAAAATATTTGTCACTTGTGCTTTTTTCCAGTTGCAGCTGGAAAAAATAGTTATTTCTGGTGTTTCCATAACTCCTGAAGGCCTCAGCCAGCTCCAAGGCCACTTTAGGATGGGCCTACACTACTTACATTTTTAGAAGTATTTTTTAGTCACTGAGTTATCAATCTAAAGGAAGAAACAAAAGCATGAGGGAAATTGGAGCACTGGGGAGAGATCACTTGCAGAGTGAGGAAGAGCTTGATCTTCCCTGCCTGAGCTCAGAACATCACGCACTTCGGCACCTAAAAACTCACCAGTGGTTTAAGGCAAGGGCTGTGGGCGCAGGAAGGTACCCATGGGCTAAACGAAGCAGGGAGAAAACACAGGGTGCCTCGTGCAGGAGCCTGTCTCCTCGCAGTGGGGCAAGAAATACGGGTGGGAAGGGGTCAGGAGGAGATTTTGGCCTATGTGCAAGGTGAGCAGCTGATGTCCCCAAGGTGAGCTCCCAAAGGAGATGGATGATTGAGTTGTCCTTGAGATTTGCTGCCTACCTGCCTGTCCCTCGAGCTCCCTGACAGGTTTGGTTTTGAGTTATTGATGCCAGCCCTTTGGATGAGGTTTCTGTCTGCTTTATAACTCTATTTAGTACAAGCTTACTTGATATGTCTTTTAAATTTATAATGATAAAATAAAATGTTATAAATTTACCCAACAGATGACAAATCCACTACTCAGACATTCTTCACGATGCAAAGAAACTGCTTTTAATTGTGATTATTTGCGCAGAAGGCTTTCCTAACTGCAGATGATCCGCCTTTATACACAGAAATATTTGGCTTGTTTACTCTGACAGAGGAAAAATATGAAGCTGACAGAAATGGTACAACTGAAACATTCACAAACTCTTGGTAGATACAGACAGGCTTTATCACCACTCCAGCAGGACACCTGCCATCAGCAGCAGCCACAATGGGACCTCAGCCCTTCGGCTGCTTCTGCAAACCATGACCAGGAGAACATCAACCTCCTAACAGAGGTGGGCTGCAGCCACTTTATCTCCACTCTCCCTTAACAAATCCCTCCCTGGTTATAGCAGTGATATTAGTGGTTTGATAGCCAGGTATTTGTTTTGTCTCAGATGGACATCTCAACAAGGTCATCATCCTCTGTGCTGCTTTTGGCTGGAATAGAGCTAATTTTCTTCACAGTAGCTTGTATGGGGCTGTGTTTTGGATTTGTGCTGGAAACAGTGTTGATGACACAGGGATGTTTTAGTTACTGCTGAGCAGTGCTCACACAGAGCCAAGGCCTTTGATGCTCCTCACACCACCCCACCAGTGAGTAGGCTGAGGGTGCACAAGGAGTTGGGAGGGAACACAGCTGGGACAGCTGACCCCAATGACCAAAGGGTTATTCCATATTATATCACAATTATGTTCAGCATATAAAGCTGGGGGAAGAAGAAAGTGGGGGTGGACATTTGGAGCGATGGCATTTGTCTTCCCAAGTAACGGTTACATGTGATGGAGACCTGCTTTCCTGGAGATGACTGAACACCTGCCTGCTGATGTGGTGAATTAATTCCTTGTTTTGCTTTGCTTCTGCATGCAACTTTTGCTTTACCTATTAAACTGTCTTTATCTCAATCCACAAATTTATTCACTTTCACTCTTCCAGTTCTCTCCCCCACCCCACCGGGGGGGAGCAAGTGAGTGGCTGGATGGTGCTTTCTTGCTGGCTGGGGTTAAACCATGACATCCACAACACTGGATAAGGAATTGGCTGGATGGTCGCACTCAAAGAGTTGCAGTCAATNGAAGGTGTGAGCAGCAGGTCAAGGGAGGTGATTTTGCCCCTCTACTCCGCTCTTGTGAGACCCCACCTGGAGTACTGCATCCAGCTCTGGGGTCCCCCGTACAAGAAAGACATGGAGCTGTTGGAGTGGGTCCAGAGGAGGGCCACGAAGTTGATCAGAGAGCTGGGACACCACTCCTATGACGACAGGCTGAGATAGTTGGGATTGTTCAGCATGAAGAAGAGAAAGCTCCAGGGGAGACCTAGTTACAGCCTTCCAGTACCTGAAGGGGCCTACAGGAAAGCTGGAGAGGGACTGTTTGCAAGGACATGTAGTGATAGGACAAGGGGTAATGGCTTTAAACTGAGAGAGAGTACATTTAGAGGAAGAAATTCTTTACTGTGATGGTGGTGAGACACTGGAACAGGCTGCCCAGAGAGGTTGTGGAGGCTCCATCCCTGAATAACCTGGTCTAGTGGAGGGTGTCCCTGCCCATGGCAGGGGGTTTGGAACTAGATGATATTTAAGGTCCCTTTTAACTGAAACCATTCTATGATTCTATGAAACCAATATATATTTTTTTTTAATGTTTCTTTAAACCTTAAAGCAGACTGTTGAAAGATATTCCCATAAATTCCCCCCTCTTTCTTCACAGCAAGCTTAGCAACATGAAACCTATGCCCTTTTCAAACCTACAAGCTCCTGTCAGCTCCACTTTTCTTTTCCAGTGGGATAGCAAGCCTGGCAGCAATGCCTTTGGCTGCACTGCCCAGGAGCAGGGACACTATTTCTATCAGCCTGGACAGGCACCAGTGCAGGGCTCAGACATCTTGTGGAGCTGCACAAGGCAGATAGCTAGAGCCAGGGTCCCTGCAGCCATTCACATCTGTCATGTCATAAATCAACAGGAAAACATCAGAACAGAGACATGAAGAGTGAGAGAGAAGCTGACATCTTCCAAAATCAAGATTAGGAAAACAAGCCTATGCACAAATAACTAGTTAGAGTTAACAGCTTTGTATCATGTTCTGCTTTAAATGAACACATTTGTGCAGAACTCCCATCTGCACATGCCTCAAGACCTTTTCTGAAACTCAGTCCCTGAAAAGTATTATCTTTTCTCCTAATAGGCCAGCCAACTTACCAATGATTTCTAAGGAGGAATTTTGAATCCCTTAGGTATTTAACATTTGTTTTCCTCACACTTGCTAACTGTCAGTAGATTGTGTATTTCTTTCATGTGCAGACCATCTTGTGCCTTATATTGCATTACTTTGGAGCTACTTATCATACTGATGTTTGAAATGTCAAGTAAAATACTGTTTAACCTTTCTTCTGACAATTTGGCTTTCTCCATGGCAAGCTGTATGAATATTTTTTGTCCTAGTCATATCTACGGTCAGCTGTGACATTACATATTTGAATTGTGATGGAGCCAGGAGACCTTGTCTACCTGATGCAAGGCTGTGTGGGCAGTGCCCACACACCTTGCCATGGTGTACACCTTACCTAATTTCCTGCTATGATGAGTCATCTGGTCACACCCATGTAGAATGAGCACCATATGTAGAGGAAGTAATTTTCCTCCTCAGAAGCATTGGATAGACATGCATCAAATTGCAGACCTGTCCATTTTTGGGAGGACTTCACAAGGAAGTCAGTAGCAGGTCACAGGCCAGGTGAACCCTCATGGTGGGTCAGAGACCAGCCACAGGTTATAGACTAGGCATTTAATGCATGAAATGGTTACATGTTACTTGCCTGATCGAGTGCAAAACCTAGCTACACAACAGAAGTATGTAGATGTAAGACTTAGAAGTTTATAATAAGAGAAGATCGTTCAGCAAGATAGGCAGGAAAGTCAATATAGCAGCTCACTCAGAGCCATATCCCAGAGAGTATAGGTCTCAACCCTGTACTGCTAGCACTGCAGAGAAGGAGAGGTGGTTATACTCTGCTTTCCTACCAGATGACATTCTGGAGCATCAACAAGCAGAATAATTTTCTCTACTCCTTCCCAAGGAAATACACCATTGTCCTGCCAGTTAATAAAGTGTAACCACCTACAGAAAGCTGCAGCAGCCAGAGCAAAGACCGATCACACTGCTTACAGTACAGCTCCCTTAGCCATAGACAAAAATAATCTGTGTGACATGAGTACAACTCATTGTCCCCGACATTCAGCATCATGATCAAAATCCAGAGTGGTGACTATCCGTGTATTTTCAAAGCTTCAGATCCTTTGCCTTTCTCCACTGCAGTTGCTTCCATGAAACTGTAGAATCTCCAAAGCTGATTGTTTTGGGGTTGAAGGCAATAAAGCGTTGCCAAGATATCCACAGAGTAGTTTAGCTCTGATCCAGCCTCCTTCTCAGCCTGACATATAATCAGCCATTGTCTGTAAGGAAGTATACCAAACTACAAACTCAGCTGAAGGATTCTGAAACACTAAGTCATATAATTCTACTTATATTTAATTTCAGTAACTGTGATGAATTATATAACTATGTAGTAATTGATATTCTAAACTGAATGGGCAGCTGTCATTGAAAGAAGTGTTCAGAGACTGAAACTAAAACAGCTGTTTCTTTCTTTTTAACATAAAAGACGGGTAGTGCTGAAAACATTGTCTTAGTGATCAACTTCTCTGTTATCCATTAGCAAGTCCATGATGATAAAGGGAAGTTTATTTCCCTATACATTTTTCTCTCTCCCTGTTTTTAAAGAGACTTACAGTAGGAATACTTAATACTGGGGAAAAAAACTGCATTCTGAGGTTGCATTCTGTCATTTTATTGACACTGAATAGTATTATGTTCTCCATGCATTCTTACTGAAACCGTTGGGATCACTTCTGAAGTGAAGAGATAGTGGTCAAAGAAGAATATCAAACTTTGGCTCGTTAAAATGGAAAGAAAACATGAATATAATTTTTATGACTTCCTGTTTTTTGAGTTTTATTATTATACTCTTAATATAACATTTGCAGAAGGTGCTTAGGTTTAAAGACATCTGTAGAGACCATCAAAATGACAAATGCTAACAAAAGGTAAGAAAGGGAGTTATTAAAATATAAGAATATTGAAATCCGTATCGACTAACAGGCTAATCAGAGCAGTGAATACATGGATCATTACATATTTCAATTCAAATTCCAAGGTTGAGATGCTTAATTTTTTTTTAATAGGCTCAAAGCAATAACATATCTTTAATCAAAGAAGCTCAATACTGCACATTATAGTGTAATAACATTTGGTTTTAAAAACTCACTTCCAAATAAATTAACAAAATGCAGCCACATTAAAACAAGTTCAGGGAGACGTCCTTTAGAGACTCTTTTTATTTCCTAGTTTTGCAACCAAAGGCCTTTGGAAATGAACAGATACGCTTCACCAAGAGCTACATCCTATCTTTCACTGCAATAAATTGGGATACTGATGTAGAATATTGGAGATTTGACTTCTTCTCTAAAGCAATGGAAAACAGCATTTTACATATAAGATCAGATAGCATTTTACATAAGATCAGACAGATTCTTGCAGCCATGGAAAACAGTGATCATTATCTCTGTATGAACAGGCTGTATTAATATTATGGAAAAATCTGATAATTACAGTTGCTACCTAATTACTTTTGGTCATAGAGACAATGGATAAGACTTCCAAAAGTATCTACAAGATGTAGGACTGTAAGTCCTTGTGTTTTAACATCAAGTTTTGCCCTGATTATAAGTGGTCTCGTTGCCTTTTTAGTAATGCAGGATCAGAATCCTAAATTCATCAAGTTTAAATCTACCTTTAGCCATATCAGTTAGCTACACCAGAGTCTTCTGCCATGCTTCAAAATGTGTCTTTTCAAGTAAAAGGAACCTTTCATCTTCATGGAAAATGATCTGAACCTCTGGGGTCACTTTTTTTAAGAGCCACCCAAACAAGCTTTCTTACTTTTACGATAACCTCAATGTGCTTCCCTATAGAAACCTACCAGGCAGATATACACTCCTCATTTATCAGAACACCAGGGCATATCCTCTGCTTTTTCACAGACCCAAATCCTCTTTTCCACAACATCATTACCAGGGCTTGGGAAAATTAGGATAACACAAAATTCCAGCATACGGCCAGTCGCTTCATCAAACCAGAGAAAGAAAAATAAAAAGTGGCATTTAGACAGCAAGGTTTTCCAAACTTACTGGGCAAACCGGATGTTCTTGGATCTGTTCAAGCCAAGAGTCAAGGCAGAAAGCTAAGTGGCTTCCCTGTTCTCCACCAAACTTCTTGCAGAGCAGAAATGAACTCTTCAGCCAGCTACAATTGGAATTTAATCAAGTACAATCTATAAGCATCACTTACAGTAACACCCTGGCTCCTGGCTGTCTTAATACTAGCTCCAGAAGTCTTATGTTTCATAAGAAGGATATGAAACAAAACAAAATAAAATAAAACTGTTCTTTGTTTTCTAACAGCATGAAAAGACCTAGAACTTTATTTTGGTCAGTCTAACTGCAGAACCTTCTTTGTTTTTAACAAAGACAACACTGACACTCTCTATGCCTTCTGAGGAAAAACAGAAAGAATAATTACAATTCACAAAAAAAAGCCCTCAATATCATCTAAATTTAGAGTATCACACTGTTATCTCACTCACATATTTTATTTCTCACCTGTTAAATTATACTTGCTGGGAACATAGCCAAGGAACAACTGCTGGCATTGTCGCTCTTTGTAAGGAACAACATTACAGATATTACCTAGAGAACACGGATGGGTTCTGTTGTGTTTTTTTTTTTTTTAACTTGGAATGGAAAAATATCTTAGAAGCTATTAAAGAGAAGACAAATTAACTGGGAATGTAATCCACTGTTTTGTTCTCTGGAAATGGCTAAATCTAATAACTGTGAAGAATTGTTATGGGTGTTCAATATCTTGCTCAAGAAAATATCTATCACATAGGTTGTATCTCACGACCACTGCCAACCACAAAGAGAGTACTACAAACATATCTCTAGGAGATGTGGTAGGCAAGAAGGGAAATACTAAACATTTTCTAATACAGAAGTCATTCTCTGAACATGGTGCAAACAACTAAATTAATTAAAAACTTTCTAAATATTACATGTCTGGAAGTGGAACAAAAAGGGCCTGATTTTGCTTGTGATTCAGCCTCTTTCTGTTCCTGTAATGACACAGAAGACTACAAGGGAGGTGAAATGGCTTGCCTGCCCTGCCCAGGCTAGAGGAGCTCTTGGGGCAAGGGAGCAGACTGTGCCTGCACTAGAGAGTGGTGTTTCACAACCCACCGTGGCTGCTCTGCAGCACCACGGCTCATCTCACCAGGCTGAAGCAAGAAACAAACTTTGCAACAAAATTTCCACTGTTTCTGAGCTCTATCTTTTACACAGTTAAAGGTGAAAGAAAATTTTTATACTTATTAATTCTAATACCTATCATTCTTAAAGATTTCCTAATAAATTTTCGGTAATAAGCTGTCACCAAATGGGAAGGGTTGAAAACAAAGTTAATTTTGTTCCTCTTCAAGTAAGAATACTCTTTGTAGTATTATCTAGTAAATGGTTCACACTGAATTTTCAGTGCAGAATATGCTTGGGTTACGCTTGGGATACATGTTTCCAGGGGGACTTGAAGCTGATTAGATTTTCAGCTCTCAACATGCATTGAGCATCCTCACTTTTAGGACTTGAAGACCCTGAAATCCAAAGGATGCTCTCAATTAAGACAGGCTCTTACACTGCATTGAACTTCGTGTTGAATGTATATGTGCATTATTACCGCATATGCAATGATAATATATATGCAAATCTTGCATCTCTAAACCTTCAGTTTATTATAACCCAGCTATTCTCACCAGTAACAATGTATTAATACATCACATAGCATCTTTCTAAGAAACAAATAGTGCAGAACTGGGTATAATAGTGCTAGATATGACATTAGGAAAAAAAAATAATAAAAAAAACCCAAAAACTAAAAACCAAAGAATAAACTTTTCAAGATCATTATTTTAAATATATCATCTTCCCTTGTTTATCATGATGCAATATTAACATCCACAAGCTGGGATTATACTGGAGTTGTCTTTCAGATTTCCCTAGCTACTTATGTGAGTCTCAGTTGTGCAAAGATTGAAAAGTTTGTAATTTTTTGAATGTCTGGTGTTTACTTATCACTGTAAATAGAGCAGCTCTTGCATACAGTCCCACTGTGAATGACATTGTTTCATTTTTAAATACAGTCCTCAATAACTACTTGCAAATGGCTCATCTTCAAGGCAGTTAGACAGTCAGATGCTTTGTAAAGATTGTTTGTCAAAGATAAGTACTCCAGAACGTGTAAACAAGCTTCAGACATAACGTAAATGCATTGCTGTTACAAATACCTTGTCTTTGGTGAATTCTTGGCTCCATTAAAGTTGCTGGGAATTTTGCCATTGACCTGTCGGGGGCCACTATTTCATCTATTTGTTCAGTTTTAATGCAAGACCATTGGGAACTTCAGCACATCCCCTGGTGAAAAATAGATCTAATGCTTAAGGCAAAGATCCCCACTTCAAAAGCCTCATGCAAGCAACAGCACTGCATGCTCAGTATCACACTGGAATGGCTGAGTATCAGCTCCCAGATCAAAAAGTTCCCTTCCTGCAGCATCCCCAGCTAGGGACTAAGCTCCCTCCAGTTTCACAGCACCACAGAATGATGGAGGTGGAAAGGCACCTTTGGAAACCACCTAGTGCATCCCACTGCTCAAAGCAGAGTCGGTGAAAGCAGGCTGCTCAGGGCTGTGTCCAGCTGGTTTTTAATATCTCAAATGTTGGAGATAAACTTTCTGGGCAACCTGTGCCAGTTTCGGATCACCCTCACTGTAAAAAAGGATTTTTACTCATGATTAAACAGAATTTCCTGTATTTCAGTTGATGCCCATCGCCTCTTGTCCCTTCACTGGGCACTACTGAAAAAAGTTAGGCTCCATCATTTAATCTCCTCCATCAAATATTTTAGATATTGATAAAATTGCCCCACAACTTCTCTTCTCCAGGCTGTACAGTCCAGGCTCTCTCAGCCTGTCCCTGTGTGGTCCTGATTCAGAAAAGCAGTTAAGCATGTGTGTACCGGAGCTTTGTGTTGAAAGGTTATCCTATTTCACGGAGGCATGCAGAGATGATGAAATTCCATCCAGATCCAGAAAAAAGCTCCAATATTTGAAAAATTGTCCGTGAGAGAGAAATCTGTGGAGTCCACACCTAACCTCTGCAGCTATTCAGCAGCAAAGCAAGGAAGTCCTAAACCCCCCAGCCTCGCAGCCTGTGGAGCTACGGAGTCTGTGACAGCGCGTCAGTCCGTCTGGAGAGCTGTCCTTCGGTCAGGACTCGAGACATCCCTTGTCTGCAGCTCTGCAACAGTCCAACTTCCATTTCATACATTTGAGGCAATACACTTCTATTGCATGGCATGTTTATTTCAAATACAATAATGTACTTGAAAGTCACAAAAGAAATAAATTTCCCCAAAGAGAGTTATTTAAATTAAAGCCTTTTCTGCAGAACAGAACTTTAAATTAGAAAATAAAATTGCATACAGGCATAAAGTTGACATTTGAGTTTAATTAGGAAGACTACTGTACAAATACTTGGTGTTAATATCAAAACAAGTCAGACTCCAAACTGCTGGTAATAATGAAATTAAAATTAGGTGCACAGATGAGGCACTGAGTTAAAACTTGGACTGCTCTTCACTAATTCTGATAGGCGAAATTCATCCCATTACAGAAGATCAATAAATGGTTCATATATCACCATGCACCACCTGAGGTCTGGTTTCAAAAAGTGGGCAGGGTTCTCGTATTAAAATTCAGAAATGTGAGCTCTTGAATCAGTATTACTAAGATGTTAAAACCCTGTACTAGTGTTTTACATTTCTACATGGGAAAATTATATTCTCACTCTCATAAATTATTCTGTGACCTATATATGACAAGCTTTAAAAAAAACAAACATCTACCATAAATGGAAAGTAAGAAGTGAATAGGTCCTGTGCTGAATTCCTGTATAGGGATGGATTTCTTTCACGTACAACAATTTAATTTACACTTACTTCAGCCAGGAACACCTCATGTCGTATAAACAAGCTGAAAATGAACTGCATGGCTGTGTCCAGCAAAAAGATACTATATCACATCAAAAGGAATTTGGTTTCATTGAAGAGAATTCAATTAAAAAAGCAAACTGCATCAGCAAATAGCACAGTGGCATTCATCCAGCTCGTGCTTCGGTGGTTCCTCGACCAAGATATTTAGAGGACGGGGTGTAAGTGAAGAGTCACAGAGAATATGGGTTGTCAGACATGTACTCAGAATTCAAGACCCCCTTCTAACCAGTCCATTTGCAAATTCAACCTTTAAATGTGTAACCTATACCCCTTATATACCCCCTGCAGGCAGCATAAATGGTGGCTATAAATTCACCCCCCTCCCCTTGGACACCAACCTTGAAATGGCACTTTGTGCTTGGGTTTCCCCAAGGCAAGGAGGGCAGCTGGGGCTGGCGGGACAGCGGGTCTAATCTCACCCATCATTACCCTGGCCACGGAGCTGCGTCTCCACACAGAGGAAAACACTGTGTGCCTGGCTAATAACTGGTCAAAAACACGCGTCGGGGACGCCAGGGAGTAGGTCATGACTCCCTTACTCAAATTTGCCCAGGTCAGTGTTCATGGTACTTTGTTTCTGATTTGCAATCTACAGCTGAGCTCTGGATAAGACTCCAAACCAAACAGCAGCAGCAGCAGCACCAGAGACAACTGTATGAAAGGGGAATTCTCCAAGAGCATTTTGTCGGTTTTGTTCATAGATTAAAAAAAACCTCTTTCAACTTAAACGTAGTGCACAGATGTTCTCTGGAATAGAGTTATTTCCTGGTGTGAGATGTACCCTTTTAAAGAATAACTTAGAACAACCCTCAGGAAAGGTAAATTGCAAAGAAAACCCTGACTCATGATGGCTACTTTTGTCTGGCTGCTAATATTGTGGTGATTTACCTTGTGAAAGGTAAGTACTAAGATATGGCCCCATGTTTCTAGGCACACGTAAGTTCTTAAAAGGCACATCCTTCTTGGAAGCACTTGCAGTCCTCTAATGCCACATCACATGCTGCATTTTCATTAATATAGTTTGGGTCTTGGGTAATGCAGTCTCATTTTTTGACACTTATTGTTAATAATCTGCAGTTTATCAAGGAAGGTGTGAGAGTCTGCCACTGGGACTTGTCTTGAATATAGACGCTAACTCTTGTGCTCCCCTGCAGGAGGTCAGGCTCTCACCACTGTGGCTGAGTCAATAGCCTGAGAAAGGGAGCAGGGACTAAGTCACAGACCGCATGGCGATGTGGTGGATGTATTTGGATCACCACCCTTGTTAATCACCAACTGATCCATCCTTTTGACCTATGAGGAAATCATATTAATTGGGAAGAGCAAGCGAAGGCATTGCACAATAAAACCCCATGGAGATTTGCCACCTACATTATTTTTATGCCAAATGACCACAGGCTCCTGTGCTTCTGAGAACTACTCATGTGAGAGTTCAGCAGATGGGCTGATGACGAATTTTCCAGTGATTGGGTTACTATCCAAAAATACCATTAAGAGGAGTAATCACAGCACCCAGGTTTGGGCCAACTTATCTCTGTAATTTCCACTGCAGCTTTACCTGTACTGCACAGAAAAGAAGTTTCCTCTGATCTCTGACTCATCTGCTCTATCCCAAGAACTACAAAAAGTTCAGCAGGAGGCGAGCTAATTGTCTTAGGTGCCTAGAGTTAAAAGATTTCAATGTTGTCATTGCCTACATCTAAATGTTTCATCTTGATTTCAGTGACACATCGTTTTAAAAATGGAATAGAACATTTTGGCCTCCAATGACATTTTGTTTCTATATTTAACTTTTGTATTATACATTAGGCAAGTGAAGAAAGTTTAAATAAATGGAATGTTATACATTTTGTTATCAAAACAAAACCTTTGGGTTTTCTCTACATTAAATGCTTTGCTTGAAGCTTGGGATTTTTTTTTATTTTTTTTTTTTTTTTTAAATAAGGGGTTTATATGTATTATTTTAACAAGCACATTGCTTTCATTCCATTTTGGAATGGAGCGAAATTTATCAGCATCACATAGTTACTCAGAAAACAGAAAATCTTGGTCATATGCAGCTTCACTCAGCAGTCATTCACCTCCAGACCAGAAATAACTTCTTTGGACTAAGCCAAGTCACTGGGACTGTGCGATGGAAACTGGATGAAGCGCACTAGCCTGGGATGGATACAGAGGAGGTCAGGTTAGATGATGAACTGGCTGGTTCTAGACTTAACTCCAGGAAATTTTGCAGCCTGTTTGGGGAGTGAGGTATTGCACTTTCCATAGCCTGTGTAAAGCAATTTGTCAAGTCTCAGGAACACGAGTAAAGTCAAGCCTCTAACAGGATTTCTAATATGATCATCCATTGTTCTATGTTAAAATATGGAAAAGGGAAGAAAAAAAAGACTCAAGACATATTTTCAGGTCTGTAGGGTAGCTAGTACTTGGATTTATGCCTTGCCCCCAACTACTGACGCAGATCTTTTCCCAAGTATCTGAAGTATCAATCGATATCTGAGTCAGGTGCCAAAGTAGTTTTAGAAATATCTCTGTATTTCATTCCAAGACTTCAACCTTTTGAATTTTCACCCTCAAGCAGCATTGCAGCCTCCAGTAGTACCACCACAAAGCTGCCAGAGGGCCCAAACCATCTGCCCAGAGCCCAAACCAGCTTTCTTCTTTCTAAACAGCTTCTCGTATGTACCTGGGAGTGAGCCGCAAGCCAGAGTAATTATTTAGGCAGCCTTCAGCCTGGTCCTCATCATTCTGTTTCCTGAGGGCTCTTCAGGGCCTCTTCAACTGTGTGACTACAGATTCATCCATTCCTCCAAAGTGTCTGTTGGCATATGCTGCTAAGAGCTCAACATATGGCGAGCGTACATCCATCCAGGCACACAGCAGAAGTGCTTGTGGACATCGGACCACATGAACAAAGACTGCCTGCACATCCTGTCACAGGGCCTGGCTCATGCCCATCTTGTGACAGAAGAGACCAGAGTTTTGGTTATGTGATGGACACACATCTGGCGGCTTCTTAATGGAATATGTAAGGATCTGGTCAAGATGGTCAAGATGGTCAAGGTTGCTATAAGCAATCTTTTCACACTTTTTCTGTGTGTTCACAGGATAAGAAACGCCTGCCTTGAACTGCAGGCATGTGGTGGGAGCAGCCCCATGGTACCTAGAGCTTAAGTGGTACTGATGGAGTTTATATATGGCACCCTCCTGCCAGATCATTTGGTACCATAAGGCTAAGGTAACTGTCTTGTAGAGAACACTCTGACAGACAAGACCATTCACAAACCTCATCAGGAGAAACAGAGGTTGCTAGAGATATAAATAATCAGGTCTGACATCTACAAAAGGCCTGGAAACCAAGAAAGAGACTTCTAATCTGTGGATTCCCCATGCCATGGTCCATCCAAGTTTACAGGTCAATGATTTTTTCCTGAATAAAACCTGGCATATGTTCATGCTGCTTGCGTCTTGCTCAAAATAAGCGCACATTTGAGGAGCCTAAGGGAACTTTGGGAGTTGTGGCTGGACATCAGGGGCTGCTGATCTGCACCAGCACTAGGGAGAGGCGGGAGTACCCAGCAGCGAGGTGATTAATTACAATACCATAACTTTGACTTGTTAGATCCCATAAAATAAGATGCACTAACCCTGTTTCTGATCTTGTCATTGCAAGCACTTTATTCAGTGTTTTTATACTCAGATGAAATTGTGAGGGACTCCATGATGTGGCTATGGCCCACTTTTGAACTCACTCTCTTTTTTCTTCTTTAGTTGCCATTGGAAGAAAAAGATTTAGGTTCCTATCCACCTCCTGTTTTTTGACATCTTTAGATGGATATTCTCCTAATTCCTAAGTCTTAGGTGACATTGGCAATTTGAGGTCTTGAATGCCCTCTCAGCAGGGAGAGAACGTAAATGATTTTCTATTTCAACAGCACCAGGGAACAGAACAAGGTCAGGTACTGCCATCAATTCATTTCTATTTATTTATTTATTTTAAAACTAATTCAAGGGAAACTCATAAAATACTTTTTGAAAAGGAAGCCAAATTCACCTCTGTCTCCATCATGATTCACCAGATCTGCACCATCCAAAAATAAGGTTGAAGATAGCTGCTTCATTTGAAACCAAGACTTTTGTCTACAAGCACATAGATGTGATTTATTTCCCTTCTAGTCCTCTGCTGTTCAGCCTTCCACATCTGAGCTAGACCTGGCAGGTCCCTGCCGTAGCTGTTGGTCTCATGGCTCTACATTCATGAACACTTCTGACATCTGACTTAACAGGCACTCACCCTATGTTGAAATCATACAGTCATGGTCTGTGGATGGATGGATGGATGGGTCTGTGGTCATACATCAAGAGCCCTTTGGAAATGGGAGAGAAATTGCCTCTGCCAAGGCATGTTTCATCTCATCTATTTTAGACATCCACCTGAGAAAGAGATGAATCACACCCTGGAGGTTCCTGCTCATCTCATTTTATTAGGCAGGGATTCGAGATTCACTGTTTCTCACACAGACATCTCCATTGGAGAGGTCTAAATCCAGAGGAATTTTCCCCGCCTTACCTTCCCCCTCCCACAAATTTACAGTACAGCTGAATTTATATGCTGCCTCTCTGTAAAGACAAGAGACTCTCTTTTTATGCACACTAATCTCCTGACCTGCACCTCAAAGGCTGAAAAAGAAAAGATGATGTTCTACCTTTTGTTTGGTTTATTATAATGAAAAAACAAGCAGTTTGTGCCCAAGGTGTGATCTACGCTGAATGATGTGCAGTATTTTCCTTCCTTTATTGGGTGTGCCAACATTTTAGGAATAAATCTAGAAAATGTGCAAATTCTAATATCTGTGTATGTGAGTTTAGTGCCTTTATATAGACAAGTTAACTCAGTTTGCATCAGCCAATTTATTTCTTGGCAGTTTCTCAGTTTTGAGGTAGAAAGTAAGTTGTTTGTGAATCCGTCTACCCTTACACATCTTTGCATGGATTAATTCCTCACTCGTTTTCTGTTTGCAGCCAGTAATTCTTTTAAGTTGAAGAGAGCTGTGCTTTTGGTTTACTTTTTTTTTTTTTTAATGGTGGTGAACAAGTGGAAATTGTCACAGCCAACAGAGCTCACTCATTAACAAAGTTAAATAACAATCAAGGCAGATTTTTTTTTTAATCTCAAACCTCTGTTTTGCATTAGAACTAATTATTTCAACTTAGAACCTGGCACACCTCACCATTATAATGGAAGGGAGGTTTCAGTGAAAAACCTGCACCTTTATAAAGAAGTTTGGCTTTAAGTCATCTCCCACTGAAACATCAGAAGATCAATACTGCACAGCGCCCCAGTGTACTGGATTATTGTGAACATCCTGCTGGCTACAATTCGTCTTTCCATTTAATTGTGCTCTTATTTAAAATTCTGCTGCACCCGCAGAAGGGCAAGAGAAACCTGATAGGCATTTTGTAAGGTTATGAACAATGAAAACTCTAGATAAATGTCAAAGAAAAGATAGTAAGCCATAAATCATCACCTGATGGTATCAGGTGAAATAACCTGTTCTCTCCCCCACCTCCCCAGGGCAACCAACCCTGAATATGTTAAATGCTGAATTTATCAGTGATGCAACATCCCCAATGACACTTAGATATGAGGCCATTTCAGCAGTGATGGAGATTTTTTTTTCATTTTACAATTATTTTGATTTTTCTGGGGATGAGATTTTCTCAAGCTGCAGATAAAAATAGGGCAGTGAAACTTAAAAATCCAACCTCACAAGTGATTGCCTCTTATCTGCCTTCAAAAAAGTTGTGAAATAGATCTGTTCATATGACAAGAGTAAGACAATTTCTTTTCCATCGTCTCTTTGATAATCACGAATGCTAATGGTATCTCCGCAATGTTGTCTTGTCAAATTACGGCAGCCCAGGCACTCGGGCTGCCTGATGCAGTCTCTCCGTACCTAGATACATGTAAAGCAGCAAAGGAAGAAAACCAGTCCAGCCTGGAACCAAAGGGGGAATCATTAACAAATGCTTCCAGATCAAAACAATTTTTCCTTTTGTCTCCACATTTTCTGCTTCATTTCATTCCACAGTGGCAGGGGAGAATGTTGTCATCTGGCATTGGTAGCGACATCACATAAAATGCAACACCCAAAGGAAAAAATATATTCTATTTTTGCTTGAAAATTGGAGTCAGATTTTCAGAGGAAGGGAGCTAAATCAGGTCTGCCAAATAGCGAATCCTTGCAGGCGCACGCAGTCACAGCCACACAGCACATACACGTGAAGCCCTGCCAAAGCTGGGCTGAGGAACTGCCACGCTCCTCCTTACTCCTCCCTGTATTCCTCCTCTGTAGTCCTCCCCTTTATTCCTCCCCACGGAGCAGAAATGCAGCTCTGGGGCCTCTTTCCCACCCTGTGACTCCCAGTGTCAGGTTCCCCTGTACACAACAAGGGATCCAAAACAAGATGACAGCCACTAACTCCTGCTCCTAATGACCACGCTGCCCAGAAGCTGGGAAGGAAATCTTCCCAGAGGACATCTCCATCTGTGTAGGAGCACTTGCAGAAGGAACACTCCTTGGCACCCCATTACCTCCACAATTATACAGCTCAGTCACTTGACGCAAGTGAAGCTCTATACAAGAAAGATCATGCAATTTGGAGACCCACATGCGCATTTGCACACTCTCAATGTTTTGGTGCACCTTTGCATAACACTCCTGTTTGCAACCATCTGTGAAGAAGGGGGAAAAATGGCTCCCTGATGGTGAAAGGAAAAGATCCACGTGTAAATAATTGCTGCTCTGCATTTCTCACAAGTAGAGCCCTGTGCATGTTTGGGGTAGGAAGCGTGACTCAGAGAGATCCCTCAGGGAGCACCGAGCAGCAGGCACCCTGGCAGCGGATGTAGCCTGCTTTGAAACAGCGTGGTGTGCGCATACTCCTCTTCTGCGTAGGCATTAGCTAGCTGCAAAACCCCGAGCAGACAGCTGGAGGTGTTGGCAATTTTGCAGTCCCCTAGCTCAGGGACTACGGCGACCCGTGGGGCTGGGACGCTGGGGACCGTTTTCACAGAAGGGGCAGCCCTGCAGACTGGGGCAGGGCCAGCCCCTCTGCTACTTGAAACTTTGTTCAAGACTTTCATTTTTGCAGGGTTTGAACAGCATCCAAATAAGTTAAAACCACATATGGGATGAAGTGAACTTGGATTTAAATTTGGATTTCACACTGCACATATGCATACACATACGTGCACACAGCACAGCAGCTTCTCTGATCTGAGATGGGTTTGAGCCGCTCCTGAGACAGAGATCAGTCGTGACCGTGCACCCATAAGTCACCCATGACCCTGTGAATAACAGCCACAGATGCTGGGGGACAGGGGAAAGGGAGAAGGAAATCTCTCTTTCTCTCCAAAAATAAGTTTTAATAAATCCATAACAAATACCTCTTCTTTCCCATCTGTCTCCTCATTACCTATGGCAAACAGCAAGTAACACCTTCTCTCAGCTCCAGGTTTCCTCTGCTGATTTTCTGTGTGGTTGCCTTTCATATATGAGCAGACAAGGACCAAACCATTATTTCTCACTGCAGCTCTCAGCAGCTCTGAGAGGCTCACGGCTTCTTTCCCTCCCCCCAAAGGGAAATGTATGAATGCTTAGGGACTCCTTGAATTTTTCAACAGCTTAAGTTTCTCCTTTACTCCTTTATACTTACATATTTGCAGAGTGGGAAATCACATTAAGTCTCTGATTCGCACTTACACTACGTATCCCCTGAGCTTATCTAGGACTTTAAAGGGGACTTTCAAACTTGGAGAAGAGTTTGTTCTTTCTTATATATTTATATTATCTGCCAGGTTGCATCAGCTGAAATTGCCACTTGCCTGATCCTCAGACAAGACTGCACGGGCTTTTAGGCATCTGGATCTCCCAGAAGAAGGGAAGGATGGTCTTGCACCTGATCTCGTAGGCCAGAGAATTGGTCATCTAAATTGTCTTCTCCAGAGATCTGGGTGATTTTGGGAATGAAAAGCTGTATTCTCCTCTGCCCTGTGTCTTGTCTGTGCCACAACAAAGCGGCTCAGTGCAAAAGGGCTTTAAATCGGAAAAGCCAGGTTAAGTGCACTTGTCTTACACAGGTGTCAATGATGCTGTGAGATAAATGAGATGTATAGCAGGACAAGGTTTGTGACTTTGTTTCATCACCAGTGAAGTTTTGGGTGATTTGGTTTGCTTTGAATTTCAAAAGTAAACTTGAAGTCATCGGAAAGGAGAAAGCAAGACATGAAACATCCGTTTTTCATACATGAAATAAAATTATAGTTCTGGCAATGGACACTGACAATCCCTGAATACTTTATGTAAGAATACAGCCTCCATCCTGATGTTGGATTGTATTCCTACTTAACCAATTGTATTCCCAATTTAAAATATCCTTCTCTGATGGTTTTAAACACTGTTGTCAAATATTTAAGAAGCTTCCCCTCAGAGACAGGTGCATTTCAATGGTGGATGAAGAGACCACATGTGCAGTTTAAATTTCCCCGTTCATACGCAGAGGTCACTTAAGATGAAGAATACTCGATACCATAACAGAGTGTTTCATTTATTGTGTGTCTGATAGCTAATACTTTCTTCTTCAACTCTGTTATTCATAAAATGTGCATTTTGTCTCTGAGCCTAAAAAATTGAAACCTTGTGTTATTTGGAATATGATTTCTCTTGTTCCTGTTCCTTGGAAAAAATATGCAAAAAAACCCAAATCACAACGCTTGTGAATTTCTAACACCAAAACAAATGTGGTGCCTTTTATCTTTAACCTCCTTCAGCAGTAAGGTATAATAACTACATGTAAACAGCATTGATTGAACAAGATAAGGTTGTTCATACAGGGGAAAAAAAGCTTCCAACTCAAAGAAACATTTAAGCAATGTGGGTGTGCATATACTACAACTTCCTTTTGCAAAGGGCATAAACATAAGCTGCATGTCAAGTTAATTATGGTAGCATACTGGAGCTTCATTTTCAGCAATTATTTCTCATTGGGATGGATATTGGGACTACCATTCTGAAAATCAATCCAAGAAATCTCCTAATGTCCGCAAATGCAGCAGTAACATAGCAAGAAATACCATTAGGAAAGAAACCTATTACTCCTCCAAAGTAAACAAGAGAATACGTTTCCCACCCCAGCTAAACACAGAAACTTCTTAACTATGCCATTGCCTCAGTTAAAAACAAACAAAAGGGTTGCAATAGCCATTGGAGCCTTTCAGCTTCAAGTATGTACTCAGAAAGGTTCTCCTTGTGAGGTTAAAGTCTAATAAATATTGCAGGAGAACTTGCTCGTTCTGGCTGTATCAAAAAGTGGCTCCACAAAGCACTAAACACAAAGACAGAAGCCACAAGTGAACCTTTCCTCTTCGTGCTGGAAAAAGGTTAAGTGGGAAAATGTTTCAGAAGCCAAGTGATTTCCAGGCACTTTAATTTGTTTATTTATTTATTTATCATACCTCATTTAAATGAGGGGGGAGAAAAAAGCTAAAGTTCTGTTTTCCAGGTTTGTGGAAAGTGATATAAGGGATGGCAAGAACTGGAACTGTCAAATGCAAAACATGACAAGGGAATTAACGAACCGAAGGGAAACATGGGAGTAACAGATGATGCTTCGTTCAGTCCAAAGCCATGCAAACACAGAGCCTTGCTAAAGGGGGAAAGGTGCCCAAAAAGAGAAACTCTACATACTACTAAAAACCAGATGTGGGACTTGGCAGAGACATTAACAATTATGGGATAAAGGGAAGCTCATATTGAAATGAGAAACAGAACATGTGTATGTAATGTATAGAAAATCATATATGTAATATATGCAATGTACCACCACCATTTCTCTTGATTGGCTTTGGGTTGAACCTTCACTTGAGCACAGCATCCAAACACATGACTAGTCTTGTCTTCAAGCGGTCATGGTTAGATAGGTGCTTAAGTGCTAGGCTGAATCAAAGACCTCAGCTGTCCTCTCATGCTACCCTCCAGGGTTTTCCCCTTGTTTTTACCCGGGTAGTCTCCACTGCTGCCTGTGAGCACATTCCCCACATAACTACGCCCTGGGCAAGGAATTCCACTTAAAAGCTTTCATCATCTGTCAGTAAATTAAGTGTGTGCCCCTGATGTTCTCCTGCTGCTCTCAGGTTTGACACGAGCTAATAATAGCTTTGTAACATTTATCTCTTCTACACTGCTCAGATTTTTGTTTTCCTTAATGAGATCTTCTATGTGGCTCCAATTTTCCAAAGAACCTGCTGCACTTTCTCCATCCAACATGAATACCAGTGAGCAACCAAGCAGCACTCTCACTTGGGTTGTCTTCTACTGGAGCTTCCCACCACTGCAGCTCATTCACACGACTCACCAGAGCAGCTCTTGGCCTTGTTCACTGCTGATGCTGCGGCTGAAAGCTTTCTTCCACGCTGCTTGCAATGCTCCTGCTTCGAGCAGTTGTGTCCCCAGAGATGTGTTCAAAACTGTAAGAGGAGAAATTTTTTTTTAATAAGTATTGATGGAATAAAACCTATGTGACACAGTCCCACAGACAATGGGGGGCTGGTCCAGTTCAAACAGCAATTACCTCAGAGAAGGCAACACAACTTTGTTATATGAACAAGTAACCCCCATAAGCATAAACAAAATTGTATGTCCCAACTCTCAAAAATTTTAGGGGTAACCCCCTTACCCTCCAAGGAGTCTACAACTATCCTTCCCAGTTCACTTGTCACACCCACCCTGCCACAGAGGAATCACACACGTTGTCACTTCATTCAGCAAGTAAGCACAGTAACGTTTGGCAATAGACCCCAGTTTAAGGGATCGGGATGTCGTGTAAGGGCACCACATCAACCTGCTGGACTGGGGAGGAATATAAAAAAACACTGGGTGCCACTTAAAACCAGTCAGGAAGGCAGAAGCACCAGGTCTCATCCCACTGACTGTGGGTGTGCAGCGGTGCTCTGGGAATCACACACTGGACACACTGTGCATGGGTTTGTCCACCTCCCTTAGCACCCCGTACTCCTTTAACGGCTGAACTGCTCAAAAAACTCTCTCTCTCACCTCAGAGTACCATTACATTTTTTTAAAGGGAAGAAAGGTTGTCTCACTAAAAGTAAAATGATCCTTTTGGATATTGGGGAATGAAGTCCAGTGCAGGAGCATGGCACACACAGGAGGACGGAAGATGTCTGAACTGCAAAAGCAATTAGATCCGCGGCATTTCAGGATTTATTTCCAATGATTCAGTGTTCTTACCACAACACATGCATGATTTTTATGGAAAGCAGATAACACATAAAAATATCTGCTTCGTTAAAACTTGATTTCCTGTAAAGATTTTCCCGACTGCAAATTTTCAATCAGTTCCAGACACAATCCTTTGCAAATGGCATCAAAACTGCTGATTTTATTTAAAATAAACAAAGAAACAAGCAAACAAACAAAAACCTTTTCACTTACTGAATCATGAAATGCTTCTGAGTTTTTAGATTCCATATCTTATAGTTAAGAAATACTACTAAATATTACCTAAAAATCAGCTCAAAAATCTGACTGAACCAGAAAATAAATTACTATGATTTATTAAGTGATCAGGCTGATAATTCTGTTAGATCTGAAAATTACCTTGCCTAGCTGTTAGAAGGTGACTCTGATTAAAGGAAACCTGGACTGTCTGTAACCACATCGGTGTGATTAGATCAGGGAGCGAGTTAGTCATATTTTATATGTATCTGCGCAAAACACTGATAAGAGGCTCTCAGTCCCACAGACAGTGATGCCATGAACACCGCTGGCTGAAACTTTAGGGCAGATGAGTTCAAATACAGGGGATGTGTTTTTATTAGCAAGGATAATTACTTGTTCATACAACTTAACTGTGGCTACAGCAGGCTCTCTGCCACTGGTGGTTTTTAAACTAAAAGTGGATCTTCTGGTCTTCGAACCATCCCCTCCAGTCTGACCATGAATTACGCCAGAGAAGGTCTGTGGTTTGCCTTGTAGGGATGTCAGAAGGGATTATTAAACCGGTTCTTTACAGACCAGATTTCATAAATGTGTGTGATATACTAAAGTATGTTTTAACTGCAATCATGTCTTCCTATATATGGCTGAAAAAATGATTGTATTGAATTCAAAGCATGGCTCCAGTTGGGTTCAGTAAGTTCATCCCAACACTACCAATGTTTCCAAAGGAGAAATTCCCACAGAGCTGGAACTGGGATCTTTCTGCCTGACAAGGTATTGCTTACAGAACTGTGAAAAGGGAGAAGAAGAGACAGAATTCATGTCAATAAATACATCCAAACTCCATTGCACATTTTCACTAACACCCGGAAAAAGAGACATCAGGCCTGTAGGAGTGGTAGGAACTGGAAGAAGATCCCAGCACCTGCTATGGAGAAGGATCTTAGAGAGGGGACACAGGGAGAGGGAAGGAGATAGAGGTTTCTCAGGTGCAGTTTATGTCTCACCAGAAATCTGTTGGCACAGAACAGAAAGACTCTGTAGTGCCAGTCACTTCTAAGACACACCTTGCAAGTAGCCCCTCTTGATAGATTCACCTCCGGAGGAAATCAAAGGAAATTGTGCAACCCTTCCTCTCTGGTTCTCAGCTGTGCAATGACATGTCTCCCATAACTGAGATTCTGGGTTCATATTTAACAGGTCCCAGATATTTGGTGGATAACCTTAAAGATAAGGAGGTCAGTGAACTCTTTGATGAATTTCAACATTTTAATAAATCCATTTAGTACCTAATATTTTCTACAGCCTTCAATGGCACTTATGCATGTGGTTCTAACTTTGATGAATGTCCAGCTTTCATCCATATGTTAAGATAGAAATAGTATTTAAACTCAAGATTTGTAACTTAAACTCAACATCGCAGATATTTAGTGACTAAGAAAAGGAAATGATTGTATCATCTTTCCAGTTCATGACATCGTTTCGTTCTGCACAGACTTACTTTGGAGCAACATATCAAAACAAATTCAGTAATAGTGGTAACACTTTGCACTGCTACAGCACTTGCCACAAGCAAGTTAAATAACCACTCCTCTTCCCTGTCACCACCACCCCGGACTTAGGATATTACAGGTTGGTGAGAGACATGAAGTAACACATCTCAAACCATTCCTGACATCTGTTGCTGAAGCAGGAATAGACGGCAAGTCTCCTGAGTATTTACCCATTCATTTCACCACAAAACGATCATTCCTGTCTACGATATGAGTTCTTCAGTCAAGAGATTTCAATTACACAGCCCATGCACACAATTCACATTTACCCTTGGATTAAAAAAAGCATGTGATTCAAAGAAGGACCATCTTTTTTTTTTTTTTTTTTTTTATTAGACTTCAAATTATCGATCTTAGGCAGACTTGACAGTATGAGACAAAGGTTGGCAGCTCACATCTGGGAATACTCTAACAGCATTAACTTGCCCCAGTGCCCCAGACACTAGGAGGATATGTTCAGAGCAGCTGAAAGAAGTGCCCGCTGGGGAGAAAAAGTGTACCAAACCAACTGTGATCTACATCCTCTGCTAAGACAAGTCCTCACAACATACACACTCATGGTATCTCCAGTTTAAATGGGAAAGCATAAACCCATTCCAGATAAATCCTGGATAGAACTAAGTACTACAAAGCTCTTAATTGCTGGTATTATTCTACTGTGTTGGTGACATTTGGGACCACTTAGTACACAGAAAGGTGAGATCGTAGACCACATTGTCACCATTACATTTGTAGCATTTTGCTACTGTCTTTAACAGCAGTAGGATTGTTGCCTTAAGTTTCAGTGTGGAGGGATGATGAGGGCCTTTCATCTCCATTGAAAATGGGGATTAAACACATATTTATAGAAACATGGTTTTCACATGCTGTGCTGGATCAGGGCCAACATACTCTGCACGTTGCAGCGTGATGCCATCTGGGGTATGTTCTCAACCCCACAAAACCCAGAAATGTTATTAAAAATTGATTTTGCACTATGATTTTAATCTTAGGGAAATCAGTGCCTATGGCCCAAGATGCAGTAGGGATAATATGGCTGCCAAGATTATCCTACTACTGTCAGAATTGCACATCTTTCAGGAGACATCATGAAGTGGTGTTTTACATGGTACAATTTCCCCAAACTTGAAATAAACATTTTATAACAAGCTATTATAGAGCAAGTCTCTATTTTTTTTTTTTTTTTTCCTTACAAAGACATGCATTAGAGGTTGGAGGTCAGGGACCTACCTGGAAGATTTGTGAAAACCGAACAAAATAAAATTAATCCTTCAAGAATAAGCCTGTACAGTCCAACTTGTGATGAGAAACAACAGTTTACACAGTTCTGTCAATAGTCTCTGGGTATCCCAGGAAGGGAAACCACAGCAACATTTCTATAAACAGTTAGAAATTGTATTTTTAGCTACTTCAATCTATTCTCTTGGAACTTGGCAGTTGCTCAAATAAGTTGTTTTTTTGTTTTTTTTTTTTTTTCCCCAGAAGAAACACTGATTGGATTATTTAAATATGGTACAGCACATTCCAGCTGTCTCTGCATACCAAAGCTTGCCCCATTTATTTGTCAAAGCAAAATGTATCCCCTCTTTTTACCTCCAAATATCTTTCTGGGGAAAGAGGAGGAGGACTGTTCCATTCTACATCCTAGGAGATTTCTATGTTTAACAGCATTTAGATCTGACTTCCACTTTATCAGTAGGAAATATGGAGCTGCTGTGCCATTCTCCTTCTTATCCCCTGTCCTCAATTTTCATATCCACTGAAATGAGTTCAGCGGCCATCTGTAATTCCAATTCTGGCAAGTTGAATGTCAGAATTCCTGGGGTTTTTCCAATGTTAGATAGCCCAAGGGAAATGACCATTGTCTTATTCAAATGTCAAAGAATGTGACATTTTCTACCATTGATACATCACCTTTCAGGCTGTGAAACTTAGAAAATCTTCTTGTCTCCAAAGCAGAGAGCATAAAAGTAGCTTCTAATATTTTCCCTCTCCCAGGGGACGTGCATGCTTATGCACAAGTTCAAGGAAGAATTGAGAAGACAAAACTGTCTTCAACTGTCTCCTAAGAAAAAAACATATGCTTCGAAATATGATAGCCAACATGTTGTAAAGGCATCATGGAGACAGAGTAAAGGAGAGGTACATCTGTACTTTGTTGGTCAAAATGAATGCAGTGTTCTTCAGCCCTATACATGTGTGGTTTTGAATCATCCAAAACATCTTTTCATCCAAAATGTCATCAAGAAGCTGTTGTCATAATTACTCTGTGTACTGCATTTAGCATAAGAATGTCTCTGTGTGAGCAGACTTTGCAGAGTACGGTGATTTGAGCCCTCCCTGAGTGTCCTGAGAAGTGAAAGGGGCATCTGTATGTTGCATGGAAATATTACAGTAAAGAAGGCAGAAAATATCCTCAATTTAAAGGTATTCTCTCTACAAAATCTGGGAAAAACAAAGCTCTAGCTTTACACTATGGGCCTTGCTCCATGGAAGATCTGAATCACCCTTGAGAAACCAGCCCACCTCCCTGCTGATGGTAGCAGAAGCATAACATGGCTATGTTTCTAACTCAAGCACCTGAATCGCCAGGCTTTTGACCCAGTCAGTGATGTGGATCTCTCTACATCTGCATATTAAGAAAATGGCATTACAATGGGTCACACTGAGGGTTCTGGAGCGCCAAGAATTTTTCACTGCTTATAGCATGCTGTGCTGCTTTCGGGACACATGCATAGAAAAGAAATAAC
Source organism: Aramus guarauna (assembly GCA_013400195.1). Classification (NCBI taxonomy): domain Eukaryota; kingdom Metazoa; phylum Chordata; class Aves; order Gruiformes; family Aramidae; genus Aramus; species Aramus guarauna. Next base: position 142,011 of record VXBL01001817.1, read on the forward strand.
AGAAAATAAATAAGGCTGCATGGTTAGTGCCTCAGGGCTACCAACTTTTGCTGTTTTATTGAGGCTTGAGTTATTTACTGATTTACTTAAAGTCACAGCGCTTGGGTCTGGTGACTATACGTCAGTTTTATTTTCATTTTTTTAAGAAAGTTTCTGTTTTTTATGGCTGGAGAAGAAAGCTTGAAGCTTGAAAAATATGAAGACAAATAAAAAAGGAAGCCAAGAATACTGTGGGAAGTGGGAGGAAGAATTGAGTTTTCAATGATCTGACAGCCTCCTGCATTTATCTCATGCATTTGAAGGGGATCTGTGAATCCTAGATTTTGAATGTGCAGAATGTGCAGTGCTGGAGTGAGAGAATCATATCAAACAGCCCAAGATACACGTACTCCAAACAGATCAGATGTGTTTGGGAAGGAACAAGCCGAACAGTCCTCCTACTTTCATCCCTCTCCCTTACTGTGAGACTAGTCCTTTGTGTAGATAGTGGCATACTTAAAATGGACAGGAATATATTAATTTCCAGGGGTTGATTCCCAAATTAAAGGAGTGCCTGTTCTGGAATGGTGGCCCCAGCTGCAACCTCCATTACCTTGGCCATAGCAGATGCTGCAAGAAGGAGTTTGTTCCAGGCTTTCGACTAGCTCTAGAGATGGGGAGCACCTTTGTCAATGATGCTTCCTCATTGCCATAAGAAACTGCTTAGGGGAGAAAGTTGGAGAAGACTGTCCACTTCAGTCCAACCAACAGGATTCCTGATGCCCACACAGCTAGATATCCCTAATCAAACCCCCAGCTACCAACTGAGGGTGGTTTGCTCATGAGGAGAATAAGAAAACAGAAAAGTCTATGAAAGAGAGTGTGTGTTGGGTCAAAATTTAGTGGGCCCAGGTTGAGTGCAAAACGTGAGCTTTTTTAGAGAAAGACGACAGTGTTCTGGCTTTGGAATGGATGATATCTTTTGAATGGAGCACTTTCATCAATGAATATATATTTCATCATGCTTCTAAAGAAATCCCACTCAAGTGGTGATACTGAGCTTCCCCTTATAAAGTGCGGGAACTAAGAGACATTTAATGATGCACAGGTGCTGTGCAAGTTTCCAAGGTAAGAGAACCAGGACAAATGTTGGAGTTAGCTCATGACATGTCTAATTCCAGGAGGGTTTTGTGTATGTTTCCTTGTGTGTTCATGGGCAAGCCAATTAATCAGTCTGGATTTCACTTTCACTTGAATATCTAAGAAAAGTTTTTCCCCTTTTTTAATCTCTTCCTTATATTCTTTGGAACAGGGACTCTTTCTTCTTCCATACTAGAAAACTGGGACCACATTTTTGTTTCACTATATATCCCTATTGTGGTGAAAGGAGTATAAAGACAAAGCAATATTTTGCAGGCACACAGACGGTAGAGATTTTTTTGATGGCATGTTGTCTCTCACAAACAAGTTGCTGCTGACTTGTTCTACTGTTTCCTATCCTCATATGCTGAAGATACAGAGAGTCTTGTTTGCAAATTTCAACTTTCACTGCTCAGACAAAAACACTGGAAAACGTACCACTGGGTTATGAACCAGTCAGTTTGGAGAAAATGTGCTGGCTGGCTCTTTCTGTCACAGTATCCGTGATAGGCATATTACACATTTCCAGCCAAAAAAGGGGGAAAAAAGAATAAATGCTTCAGCCCATTAAAACAAAGTGAAAGCTTTTGCCATGATACAATTAGCCTCTGGAAATGTTTCAAATTAGAGTTTTTTTGTTTTGCTTTCTATTTCTTTTGTGCATGTGAACTATATGGCCAATGGTATAAGGGATAAGAAGTTAAAAGGTAATCTTAGGGCACAGATCACCTGAAAGTTTTAGATAACTGAAAAATGTATTTTTGAAAAAAATATTTTGTATACAGAAAAAAGCTTATTTGTCAGGGATTATGAAGATCCCGTGTATGTCCAGAAAGCATCACACTTGAACCGAGGGTGAGGTGTTAGGGCTGAAGCCATCAGTTTAGCTGAGATTTCAGCCTGCAGAGTAAGCAGGAAGATTTCTGAGAAAAGCAAATCAGAAAATACGACATTTCCTGACACTGCTTTGCCAAAGTTACTGAAGGTGCAATGATCATGCAGGCAGAGCTGCCAACCTCCTCTGAAGTACAAGTGTCTCATCTTCAGCAGGGTTGCTCAGGGCTGACACATTCATCGGAGCCTTCCAAGGTTTTACCTTATCTGCCCTAAAACCAACAGTGATAACCTAGGTTAGATTGCAGTGAGATTGGGTATTGAATGTGTAGGTGTCTGGTGTTGTACCTCAAGAGTGATCTTAGCGCTGTCAACATGACTGTGCAGAGAGGACCACAAATGCCAAGAAGGTCACAGAAAGTTAAGGTCATCAGCACTTCAGAAGACTGTGCACCAACTGACCAGCAATGTGCTGGTTTTAAAGGAAAGTTTTCATCCTATTGAATTCACAATTCTTCCTACTGAATTCACACAGTGGGCTTCTGTGATCATTTGATGTATATACATGACAAGTGTAAATATACATTTATAAACACTCATGGTGGTTCTCGAACTTTCTGGGCCAAGAGAGCTTCAAAACCCTTTCAGGTGATCATATGCCAGCTTTGGACTGAAGTAGTTGTGTTAAATCCTGCTCAGAAGGGTTCCACAAGCTGTCAGTGGGCCATTTCCCATGGGTCACCACACTACGTTTTTGGGATTACTGAACAAGCACAAAACCTGCAGCATCACTGCCAAGGATGGATTCTGACACTGAGACTGGAATTCAAAGCAGCAGCATGAAGATAACTTCTCCATACCTCTCTGTCTGTAATTTGAGAGTGGGGCTTCAAAATTGCTAAGTGTTACCCTCCCTCTCCCCTGCTTTGATATCAGTAAAACATGATTAGATGTGGCTTCACACTAATGAAAAACTCTTCACCATAATGATACATGGTGAATGAAGAGATTAGCTAACAGCTAGCCTTTGTGGTAACAAGGATGGCATATGCATTATTTCAAAATTAAACATCTACAGACAAAACAGTAGAAAATGAAAAACCAGAACCACTGCTCAGAGCATGACAGTCCAATGTTACTGGTGCACCCCTGACAGAGCCTCCATGTGCCACCATGCAGCTCTGTCCCCTTTTCACAGTTGAGTTTTCCCCTCTGCCATCACTTCAGACCCTTTCTCCTGAATCCCTTCATCTCAGCTTGACATCTTGAACAGGAGAAATTTCACCAAGGACAAGAGACCGTTTTGGCCACCTGAAGTGAAGCACACATGTGGCTGGGCTGCCTCCTCCATCGGAGGGATGGAAAGCTTAAATCACATCTGTCTGTGGGTACGGTGCTGTGAAACCTCGTGCTGTACACGAGGTCACATCGGAGCACACAAGGGGCTTGACCAGCCTTGGAGCTTATGAATATTCAGCCTGAATCTAGTAAATGGCTGCACGTTGGTGGGAGGGTTATACATTGAGAAAGCACAGGAAGCCATCAAAGGACAGGAGTAAGCAAGGATTCAAAACAAGAACATGCAAAATATTTTATAAGTAATAAATGACCACACCAATTACAGCCATCTAGTGGGCATATGTATTAAGCATTGAGCTGTCAACAAAGTGGTGTCCCTTTTATTACTGGAGAGCGTGCCTCTTTCAAGCTCTGATCTATGTTCCTAATTAAACCAGCCACCACAGGCACCCGGGAACATGATGCTATGCAGAACAAGGGCTGAGCCACAAAATTGGGATTCTTTTGCCAACCCCTCTTAAGTTTGAAGGTGTTTGCATCAAGGGCTTTGGCATGTCTCGGCTAATAGTGTAAACATGGGCTGTAATTGCAGTAATCCTTCAGCATTTTAAGTGCAGGAACAAGAAAAAAAAAAAAAAAAAAGCTTTACTACTTCAGGAACATTTTGCCTTGAATTTCATCAGCAGGGGATGCATGTATTATTCAATCATACACCTACCACTATTATGAAGTTGCTCTTAATTATACCACAAGTGGAACCTCTCAGGTAATCAGGATTCAGGGCTAATGCATAGCTATTCCCCCATCAATTTATAATAGACACAATTAATCCAATTTAGAATTTCAAGTTTTTAGTGATTATTAAATGCAAACAAGTGTTCACTTTTTTTTTTGCTTGGGGGTGGACATTTTTTTTAAAGTACATTTCTTTTTATGGCTCAGTAATGTATAAAACAACAATTGCTACAAAAGCAGTAAGAATATTAACATTAAGGAATCATGACAGAGCATGAACTTCATCGTGCTTGGACTAAGCCCTATGGGAATTCACTTTACCCATCCTCCTTCTAACCAGCTGGGCAGTCCCTTTCGCGTACTTTGTGCCTCTGTTGCTCTCCTTCTGCTTTTGCCACGGGAACTATTTACAGCACAACGCTGATAATAAACTGTCAGGAATGACCCAGCGACAGATCCACAAGCCAACATCTTGGCATCTCTTTTGTTTCCTGAATTCCTACTAAACATGAAAGATCAAGTGATATGCTTATGAAATTGCTTGAAGGAAGGAACCATATGCTACTCTCAAACAGCAAACCAAAGCTCGTTGCTTATGGCAATATGGCTCCCAGGGAAAATAAAAAAGGCAAAACGAAGGTGTGTATAGGATCAGAATAAAAATCTTTCCATCACTGAGAAGTCATTACAGCTCTGGAAGCAACGATTGTCCAGAAAAAGGTATCTCTTTTTCCTCTTAAGTTTAAAATATATCTTACCTATATAGTTTTAACATTAAGTTTCAGATTTATTGCTGTGTAGTTATATATTATACTACATACCAACACAACATATTCATTCAATTATTTTGCAGGTCTTTAGAAATGTGGATTAAATCTCCAAAACTGTTCATGTGTCATGCTCACTGTGTATTTATAGATTGTGCATCTTTCTTTCATGTTGTGCCTTAATCTAAAATCAACCTTTAAAAAAAAAAGGGGCAAAGAAATGAACCCCTTCCCTATCTCACAAAAACAACTCTTCTCTCAGGCAAGCAGAAGGGATAGGTGGGGAGAAAGTAGAGACAGAAGTCACAATTGTTCTGAGGAATCTCAGCTCTCTGTATTTTTAGACATCTCTGGTTGTCACAACTGTGAAGAAAACCCAAGCTGAGCTTCACAGGAGCAGCAGTGTGGTCTTGGAACAGCAGAGGAGCCTGAAACAATTGCTCCAAGAAATATAAACTGCTGCACTCCTGATGGCAAAGATGCTAACTCAGATGCTTATATGCTAACACTGTTAACTATTTCATGGCCCATCAGAGTGCAGCAGAAAGCATATGAAGCTCTCCATGGCTTGTGCTGAATGCCTTTCCCTTTTGAACTGTCCTTCAGCAATGCCCCTGAGGGCATTGTCCTGAGACCTTGCACAGGAGCAGGCTCTTTGGCTTTCCAGTACATACGATGCTGATGAACCAGGCTCCCCCGCCCGCTCCGATATCTTGCCGTGGGACAGTGCTAAGTCAGGTGGAAATACCTGAGCCCTTTCCACAAGCAGCTGACATACACGTGGTGTTTTTCTCAATCCCATCAGTCACAGGGAAGAACACTGAAAGGAACAGGAAAACTCACCTGATTAACACATGGCTCAGAGGCTGGTGCCATTGGAGCAATTTTGGGTTCTTTGACCACAGGGATGTTTACACAGCACCAGGCCTGCTGGCAGTGGACGGGGTTCAACTGTCTCAAAGGGGGAGAAGGATTCTTGCTCACAGGTTGGCAGGGCTAGCCGAGAGGGCTTTAAACTAGGTT
>VXBL01001819.1:1851-26766 GCA_013400195.1 Aramus guarauna
ATCACCGGGGCCAACAGCGGGCTGGGCCGGGCGGCGGCGACCGAGCTGCTGCGGATGCGGGCCCGCGTCATCATGGGCTGCCGCGACCGGGCGCGGGCCGAACGGGCGGCCCGCGAGATCCGGGCCGAGCTGGGCGAGCGGGCGGAGGGCGAGGGCGGCGGCGAGCTGGTGGTCCGTGAGCTGGACCTGGCCTCGCTCCGCTCCGTCCGCGCCTTCTGCCACCGCGTCCTCCAGGTACGGCCGGACGGCTGCGGGGCGCGGGGCTCGGCCCGCCGGGGCTCCCGCAGGGCGGGGGGTACCGGCGTTAGCCACCCGCGGCGGCCCCGGGCTCCCCGTGAGGGGACGCGGGGTGGGTGAGCTGGCTGCTAGCGGCCGCGTCCTCGGGCCTCCGTGTTTACAGGGCTCGTTCCTCCTGCTGGCACTCCGCTTTGGGGGTGCGGGGTGTTGTGAGGTCACCGCAGCGTTTGGAAGGAGGGTATAAGGAAATTGGCCGTGATTTTCAATCAGCATCCCGAAGCACAAATTTCATAGTAGTTTGGACTTGCTGTTCTGAAAAGGAAACGCTTGTTTCTGTATGAGATAAATTATTTGCCTTCCTTTCCCTCCTTTTGACTCGACAGTAACCCGCCTTCGTTATTTTAGTGTTGCAGCTCAGCCTGGTCTCCAGAGAAATAAAAGTTCACGTGAGTGTGGTGCACCCAGCTCCAACCATCCTTCTGCCTCCTCCCCTCCCCCCGTTTTGAATCTCTCGACCGGTGCTAGCTGAGTTTAGTAGACAGACATTTTGAATATATAAAGCTTCTGCAGATTTCCTGAAAACCAGGAAATCCAGTTGATTGTCCTTACAGAAATGCCACTAGCTGAGTTCTGCTGCGTTATTAGTCACCAGAGAGCAGATGGAGGCGCTGTGGGAGGAGTTGTTCCGTTCCCATGAAAAGCATCAGTGGGGACCCTCATCTCACCACATCTAGCATCACAAGCCATGAGACACAAAGTGGTGGGAAGCCGGGCTTGATACGTTCTGCTGCTGCTGCTCAGAGGACTGCTTGTTAAGTGCTTGAAAGATGCTCCGATGCTGTTGTGAGTGGGAAGAAAAACAGAGAGGGACTTTATTGGATTAATTTTCAAATAGCTTTTCTAAGCTATAAGTGTGGAAAAAGTCAAGTTTTAAGTTCTCTAGTGGGGCTCAGTGTGGTTATGTACATTCATACATACAAATCAGTGATAAGCTCTAATCTTGCTTCTGTGTCCTGGGAAGATATGAATATACAAAATGATATGCAAAATAAACAGCAGAAAAGAAACATGCGGCCTAGCTTTTAAAAATTGTATCTTTTATAGTGTAAAATACCCCCAAATGTAAATTTATTAGCTTCAGTTTATTGGTAAAGCCAGTACAAGTGACTTTAAGTGAGAAATGGATAGAGAAAAAGAGTGTGTTTATCTGCAGAGTACTGCTGACACCTGCATTCTAACTTTCATTTTCAAAATAATTCCAAAAGCAGCTGAATGACAGGGGATGTGAGTTGAAGTAGTATTTTCAAGAGCTGTCCCACCCACATTCATGTTGCCTTCTCTAACCTGTGTCTCCTTTTTGGAGCCATTTGTTTGTGGGGTTTTTTTGATGTTCTTTGTATGAGATGAAAACGACTTAAATATCATCAGGATGGGGAAAGAATGCACTCCCACTGCCTAACTCAATTTGTGGGATTTTTCCTTTCCAGAACTGCAAGTGATTACATCTTTCATTCGTTAGCCTCGGTGCAAAAAATAAGAGAGATGTTGAAGGGCTGCATGGAAAAATGGAACCCAGCTCAGAGGCTACAAAGAATAGCATTGCCCATCAAAGCAATGTTTTGTGCTCTCTGTTGCATTTGGTCACAGCTGCCTGCTTGGCACTGGTCCCATTGCTCTAGATTATTAAATTTAGGAGTCTCAAAAAACAGCACAAGTGGAGGTCTTGCTTCTTGAAGTGTTAAGTCTTGCAAAATAAATCCTCCAGTCAGATGCTACAGAAAGTTTCTAAAGTAATGTTTTTCCTGTAAAGAAGAAAGAAGTATCACTTCAGTGAGCAGATCTACAGTCAGTACTTCTTCAGTCCTGTCCTTGTTTAGTGCTAGTAACCGTTATGTTCCCTTTGGGTGAAGAAGAGAAGTGACTTTGATGCTGTTTGCATCATGCCTCAGCAACCCAATTATATGAGACACTGAGCAACCTCAAGTCCTGTGGAAATCAGTCTGAGATGGAAGTACTTGATGTTTTGTGTGATCGAATGCCAGCATCGTTAACCGAATGCCAAGTGCAGATTAGGGTTTCGCTCTTTATCATTGCTGTTGATGACAGTCAAATAAAAGGCAAATGGTACAAAATTAATTTTGAGGTTCTCTATTTGTATCATCAAAATGATCTCAGCTTGCCTTCCAGTCCCTGCATTGGGTTTAAAGAATTAACAGCAAAGAAAACTCATCCTGCTTTTTCCATAAAGTGAATACATTTGCTTCTGATTCATGCAAGTATAAATTTACTGTGATGCTTTCACAGCCTTTTGTCAGAGGTGGGTGAAAGTGTTGAATTCAGAGCTTATTTAGGCAGCTTGCTTTAATCTGTATTTTTAGAAAAAGTTACTGTTTTGGGTAAATTGGAGGGCTCTTAATTTTTAAGTGGATGCTGGAGCATGGAGTGCATGATGTATTATACATAAATTTAAATTATCCATACCACCTTCTCTGTTAATTACTTGTGCTTCCTGATTCTGTAGAGTGTAACATAGCTCCTTGAGTCTTTGTTTTCTACTGACCCATAACAGAATACTGCTTCATCTAGTAGCATGTACTGAACATGTCATAATGTATTTCAAGTCTCAGTCCTGTAGACACACCTTAGTTCTTGGGTAGACCTATTAGACTCAAATTGTATGAAACATGAATGTTGCTTTTCTATGATGCATTCTGCTCCATAGTTCTCACCAAGCAGCACAATGACATGTAGTGATTTTAAAGTAAGATAGTGTTCAAACATGAGAATGTTGTTTTGCAAAGTTTTTCATTGCATCACCCCAGTGAGATGGTGGGTCTACAATGTAACAGTTTGTCTTTAACCCTGAGGTTAGTTCTTTGAGTGAACACTTTTTGTTGCATGTTTGCATAGTTTTTGCACAGCAGACCCCTTGGCTATGGCTGATTGCCATAAATTAATGTGTGTGCTTTTGCAGTGCAATAAAACAGGTTACTTTTTAGAGAAAAACAGACTGTATCACAAAGGTAAATTCTCACTGAATTGCTATAGAAAAGACGCTCCTGGAGAAGCAGGTGATTGTGTTCTCTGCCGGTATTAAAAGTAGATACAGACTTACTCATGTACCTGCATCCTGCTGGGGTCAAGTACTCAGTGTAGTGGTAGTTCAACTTACCGGGTTTTTTCCACCAGTGCTTTAAGAGAATATTAGCAAGTTACAATTCAGAAGACTAGGAATTAAATTATTTATTTCTAACAATGGCTAATGAGAAATACTAAGCATAATAGTATGTTTTGCATGACTTCTAAAATCGAATTATTTTTTTCTTTCCTATTTAAAGGAAGAGCCAAGGCTGGATGTTCTGATAAATAATGCAGGGATATTCCAGTGTCCGTACATGAAGACAGAGGATGGTTTTGAGATGCAATTTGGTGTAAACCACTTGGGTCACTTCTTGCTCACCAACCTTCTTCTGGGCCTCCTCAAAAATTCTGCTCCAAGCAGGATTGTGGTAGTATCCTCAAAGCTTTACAAATATGGAGAGATCAACTTTGAAGATTTGAACAGTGAAATAAGTTACAATAAAAGCTTTTGTTACAGTCGGAGTAAACTGGCTAACATATTGTTTGCAAGGGAGCTAGCCCGTCGGTTAGAAGGGACAGGAGTCACCGTCAATTCACTTCATCCTGGGATTGTTAGAACAAATCTAGGCAGATATGTGAATATTCCTTTGCTGGCAAAACCCCTCTTCAACCTGGTGTCGTGGGCTTTCTTCAAAACACCTCTGGAAGGAGCCCAGACTTCTATTTATTTGGCCTCTTCTCCTGATGTTGAAGGTGTGTCGGGAAAACATTTTGGGGACTGCAAAGAGGAGGAACTCCTGCCCAAAGCCATGGATGACTTGGTTGCAAGAAAGTTGTGGGATATCAGTGAAGTGATGGTTGGTCTATTGAAATAAGTGCCAAGATTTATCTGCAAAAAAAAATGCCGGTAACTATGTAATACATATTTGCAACAGTGCAATTCTTATGTTAAATGCTGTAGGAATACAGATTACTTTGCTCAATAAGTATTAAAGAGAGGAGTGATTTATGCTGGAACTCTGTTTTGAAATAAAGGACAATCTTGATTATTTAATAGAGACATTTTAAAAAAATCTGAAATAGAGTTTGAGGGTGTGAATATAATTTCTGGTGAAATGTGCTTGGAAACTCATGTTTCAAAAAAAAAAAAAATTAAAACTGTGTTTTGCAATATATATGCATATTTGTCATGTTCCACTACTTGTAGGTGGGCTGGACAGTGCAGGGTACTGATGGTGAAACACTTCTCCTGTAAAAAGGTTCTGAAAATGCATTCTAATAATAATAATAATAATAATAGGATTGTTGTGTTTTCTGAGCCATCACAATGACAAAATAGAATAAACAGTTTTACAGATCTTACACTGTAATCATTTGGGCCTCTGAGTGCCGTTCAAAGGCTTGTTATCAGCCCCCATGATTCAGTGAACGAAACTGTTGAGCCGTATACAGTTTAGCTGTGAAGCACAAAGTCAACTTTGTTTAGTGATGTCGCTGCTATTCAATGAGTCTATACACTTGGTTGTGCAAGCTGTATTTTTATTTTCATGTGTGCTGAACTTGCGATTTCTTGATATGCAGACACGTTGGGTTTCATTAAAAGTGTAGTTGACAGGTGTGTTATGGTCTTGATAGGGCTTTGCATGTGACAAATTGTGTGCATACAAAGTTCACAAGACCTCAAGTGGATTAGATGGAAGAGAATATGCTTTTCAGCATGTTTGGCTCGACTGATGGCACTTTTAACTCAGTAATGAGATTAGATAAATCTGTCTAATAGAGCTTACTGAATATTCTTTAATAAAAATCTTTTAAAAAAAGACTTAGCATTCGTTCTTTCACTGTGGTAGATATATCAGAAACTGACAGTCTTGACACAGTTTCAAAGCAGAAGATTCACCTGTATTGTTTTAGGGAGCCTGTCATGTAGGGTTGGTAGAAATAAAATGGGCTCCAAATAAGTACATGGGTATTACGTAAAGCTATACTGGTTTATTCTTTTTTAATTCATATAACTAATACTGACATTTATGACTTTGTGTTTTGCTCTACATTGATAAAATGTTCTAACAGTTAAAATATATAGAATAAATGTGGAAGAATGATTTAGAGTGATCTCTCAATAAATATTGCTCAAGGGAAGTAGTATCAATAATAAATGATGTATTTAGTAGATCCTTATTACCTACTTAGAAATACGTATTGGTTCTGCACTTCAAGTAGAAACTAACCAAATTTTTGAGATTCTTTCTCTGGTTTACTCAGACTCTCAACTTATTTTCAACTTCTGCACAGTGGAATGGTCCTGATCTATCCTTAACCTTCTCCTGCAAGACTGTACTCTGGGAAAGTGACTTGGGTGGGAGTGGAAGGTGGCATTCCAGAAAATCACGAGGCAAGCTATGAAATGGGGCAGGTTTTTGTAACATGTTGAGCTTTGCACTGCTCACTGTAAGGCAAGGTGTAGAGATGGGCGTGCTGTCAAAGCATACTCTGTGTGTTAACTAAAGTTCTCTAAGTAATGCCAGAGGGAGGTGTGTAACATGCTTAGAGACGGTTCTGCTTTGATCTTCGGTGTTGCATTTCATAGAATCACAGAATCATAGAATGGTTTGGGTTGGAAGGGACCTCAAAGATCATCTAGTTCCAACCCCCATGCCATGCGCAGGGACATCCTCCATTAGACCAGGTTGGCCAAATCCCCATCCAGCCTGGCCTTGAACACTTCCAGGGAAGGGGCATCCACAATTTCTCTGGGCAACCTGTTCTGGGAAGGAATCACTGTTTACAGTAGAGAATTTCTTCCTAATATCTAAGTCTACCCTCCTTCAGCTTAAGGCCATTACCTTGTAAATAGTCCCTCTCCAGCTTTCCTTCAGGTACTGGAAGGCTGCTATAAGGTCTTTCTGGAGCCTTCTCTTTTCCAGTTTGAACAACCCCAACTCTCTCAGCCTGTCTTCATAGAAGAGATGCTCCAGCCTTCTGATCATCTTCGTGGCCCTCCTCTGGACTTGCTTCAACAAGTCCATGTCCTTCTTGTACAGGGGATCCCAGAGCTCTATGCAGTACTCCAGGTGGGGTCTGATGAGAGCAGAGTAGAAGGCAAAATCACCTCCCTTGACCTGCTGGCCACACTGGTTGTGATGCAACCCAGGACACGGCTTTCTGGGCTGCAAGTGCACATTGCTGGCTCATGTTGAGCTTTTCATCAACCAACACCCCCAAGTCCTTCTCCTCAGGGCTGTTCTTGTTCCATTCTCTGCCTGGCCTCTAGTTGTGCTTGGCATTGCCCTGACCCATTTGCAGGACCTTGTATTTGACCGTGAATTTCATGAGGTTCACACGGGCCCACCTCTCCAGCCTGTCAAGGTCCTTCTGGTTGGCATCCTTTCCCTCCAGCGTGTTGACCACACCACACAGCTTGGTGTCATCAACAAACTTGCTGAGGGTGCACTTGATCCGACTGTCCATGTCTCTGACAAAGATGTTAAACATACTGTTCCCTGAGGAACGCCACTCATCACTGATCTCCACTTGGACATCGATGGACAACTCTGATGATTGCCTTTCACATTTTCATTCTAAATTCTTGTAAATAGCTGTGCACAGCACCTTTAAACAGCTAGCTAAAGAATTAAAAGTTTATTAACATGAACTTGTCTGTAAAGAGATACAGAGAAGCTGAGCCAAACTCAGGTTTGTGTTTTCTATACTGCTGTAGCAATACTAAAGGAACGCTACTGTGTTGTTTCACTGCTGAAACACGTGTATACCTCTTGCAAAGAAAGCCTCGGATGCAAAGGTGGAAAATGGAAAAGATGGCTAGTCTGAAAATACTGTAGTAAAGAACTGCACTGAAACTGGAGACCAGAGGAATACAGAATTTTTCAGACTGAATGACTGACATGGCACATGCACTAGTCTTCAAAACAGCAAAGGTGGATTTGTATTGAAATAAGAGATGTGGAATAAGGGCCACAAAGTTGATCAGAGGGCTGGAGCACCTCTCCTATGAGGACAGACTGAGAGAGTTGGGATTGTTCAGCCTGGAGAAGAGAAGGCTCTGGGGAGATCTAATTGCGGCCTTCCAGTACCTGAAGGGGCCTACAGGATAGATGGAAAGCAACTGTTTATCTGGAAGTGTAGTGACAGGACAAGGGGTAATGGGTTTAAACTGAAGGAGTGTAAATTTAGATTAGATCTTAGAAAGAAATTCTTCCCTGGGAGAGTGGTGAGGCACTGGAACAGGTTGCCCAGAGAGGTTGTGGATGCCCCCTCCCTGGAAGTGTTCAAAGCCAGGTTGGATGGGGCTTTGGGCAGCCTGGTCTAGTGGAGGGTGTCCCTGCCCATGGCAAGGGGTTGAAAGTAGATGATCTTTGAGGTCCTTTCCAACCCAAACCATTCTATGATTCTATGATTCTATGATTCTATGATTCTATGATTCTATGATTCTATGAATTACCAGCCATGTAGTACAGCCGTGTAGCATGTAATGCTTCAGACATCTACCAGGTGCTTGCTTTTATTTTCTTTTGAAACATTGCAGAAATAAGAGCCATTGTCAGAAAGGGATTTCATTCCTGTAATCATTGCTAAACTACAGCCCTCATTCCAGAGTAGGACAGTGATATCCTTAATGGAATATTAATGAATGAATATTGCCTGAAAACAATTTAAAAGGATGGATTGTTAGGAACTTACCTAAAGGTAAGGTTTTCAACATTGGAAATAAGTAAAATTTGTCACTTTTGAGGTTGAATGTAATTTAGCCTCTGTGGACCAGAAAGCTTTGATTGCTTTCTTGAGACTGCTGTCAATGTTTATGTGATGCCTTTGTTATTCCAGTAGCATCTAGGAACTGGAGACCTCATAGGTCAACAGATCTTGCAAAATGTAAGCACAAAACCGAAGAAAAGACCTTATTTCACAAGCAGTGATGCTCACTCAATCTAAGTTAGAAGCAAGCATTTTGGCTAAGGAAGTATCTACTCTACTCTACTCTACTCTACTCTACTCTACTCTACTCTACTCTACTCGATCTTAGTAAGCTTAGGTACATGTGTATGATTTGAGGATTGTCTGCTGAATGTCTCCTCTTGGAGATGGTAGAGGATACTCCAGGAGATGAGCACCTTCACACTTCACCCCAATACCACAGTGTCTCCAAAAAGATGTGACAAGCTCTGTATGTTACTATTGTATAAATAATTTATATCAAGAGCATGCAGCCAAAACCAGGAGGTATTCCAGATGCCTCCTTCTGCCATCACAACCATATGAGCACCACCACTCTCAAATTGAACTTATTTCCCATGAAGAATTAAACTTGTTAAAAAATAAGTGGTGAAAGAGGCAGACAGTGATCAGGGATAGCATGGAGAGCCCATGGAAATGCAGCTTTCATTGACAGGTACGGACACCGATCACATTGCTAGTAAATATGTTACAGATATCCAAGGAAGCCATGGCTGAGGTTAAGATCTTTTTGAGGGCTTTGGTAAACATAAACGTTATGAAGCAACTCTTTCCAAAGCCAAAATGTACCTTCATCTATCTTACCTAAATTGTTAGAATTTGAGCGTTTGATTTTGTGTCCAGCAGCGGTGTTGGGCCAGCACTCTGTACCTGTGCCCTGGAGATTTAAAAACTGGCCGGGATGTGTACAGGGCACAGTGACTCCTGAGAACATAGCCCCTGCCCTTTTGCTGTTCACGGGGCAATGCCTCTGCCCTGCCATGGCTGAGAGGTGGAGGGCCAGAGCAGCAATTAACTTTGACTATTTGCAAACTTTGGCCACTGGAGCCTTTGGCCGGTCTCAGCAGTGAGTGGAAACGCTTCTAAGCAGCCACATTTCTCAGTGGTTTCATTTCGTACAGCAACTACATCACAGACTAACTGCACTCTAAGAGGGTTGTTTTAAAATTTTGTGTAGCTGCCATTTAATCCTTCACTTTAAAAGATGGACAGGAAGGGCTATCGAGGATTTACCAAAGGACTGAGGGGAGAGCAGAGTTGGTTGTTAGCATGAGAGTGTCACCTGCTGCTTGCACTGGTTTGATATGTGATGAGATGTTGGGCTTGGGAGCAGATCTGTTGGTTGAGCTCAGTGTTGAGCTCAGTTGCTTCGAGTTGCATCCAGACATACCCCCTGTCTGGTTTTGCAAACAGAGAGCACACAGGCACAGCCGAGGACAGGAAACATCTCTGTGTAATGGTCAAGAAAAACAGGTTTTAAGTGTCTTAAGGGGAATATTTTTTAACCAGGTCAGCATAATTTATTCATCTTTGGCTATGGTGCTTTTGAAAGGGCCCCTGTAACCAACTTTCCTCATGGACAGACCAAGAGTTTAAGAAATAATTTTCTTTCTTTTCTTTTCTTTTCTTTTCTTTTCTTTTCTTTTCTTTTCTTTTCTTTTCTTTTCTTTTCTTTTCTTTTCTTTTCTTTTCTTTTCTTTTCTTTTCTTTTCTTTTCTTTTCTTTTCTTTTCTTTTCTTTTCTTTTCTTTTCTTTTCTTTTCTTTTCTTTTCTTTTCTTTTCTTTTCTTTTCTTTTCTTTTCTTTTCTTTTCTTTTCTTTTCTTTTCTTTTCTTTTCTTTTCTTTTCTTTTCTTTTCTTTTCTTTCTTTCTCTCTCTCTTTTCTCTGTCCCAGGCCCTAGCTGTAAGCCAGTCCTCCCTGCACACATGTAGCTATTAGAGCTGAGGTTTCTGCAAGTGAACTAAATTGCACTTGCACGTATTTATTTTATATGTCACATCTGTTTAAGTCAAGGGAGACTTATGTACATTAAAAAAAAAAAAATTCTGAATCTGTCATCAATTTACCTTCCTTACCTTGCCACAAAGGCCAACATCTATCCCCAGGCAAAGGGACAACGCTGCTCTTTCAGTTACAACAGTCAACGCAGCAGGCAAGTTTATAAACCTAGCTGGGGTTCTCCTGTAAAAATTCTCCATCTTAATTAGATAAATGATCAGTTTTTCCATGATGCAATAAAACCAGAAGTATTTAAACTCTCCTCTCTTTCTTCAGCGGTTGCCTGGTTTACCTAAGCTTCCTAGTAAGTGAATGCTTCACAGGCTTCAAAGCCTGAGCCCTGTGAATGTGCGGTGTGATTATGCTTTTGCTGAAAAATGTGGATAATTCCCACTTCAAGCACACTTTATTTCTTTCCACCTAAGGCTATAAAGAAAATAAACAACTTGCAAGAGTCATACAAATAATTTTAAAATGGGAGGCCTGTTCCCTTTTTCACATAACTTTTTCCAAACTAATCTCTTAGAGGGTAATTGACTTGCAAAACGATCCAGGAGGCCTCCACAGTTGAATTACTATTTTTGATCTGTCCCAGAATGGTGCTGCTATTTCTCATAACAGAAAATGACAACCTCCCTCTAGACTTTTTACTTACCGCTTTAGCTACCACTAGCAGCCTCACACCTGTCGTAACTGGATTCAGATCAGAGAAATTAATTTGAATATTTAATTGATTCCAAATGTCCTATGTAACACAGAGAAAGGAGTGCTTTCCTAATTGCTTTTTTTGTCTGAAGGTTGGCACACTGACCACCTAACAAGGTTGATCGCTCTTTCTTTCTACATTTAAGAATTATCACTTCTTTCCAGGTAATGTGAAAGAAAATTAATCTGGATAGGGAAGGAATCGATAGCTTATTTGCCATGAAAGATTCAGAAGTGTGTCACATAATAATCACTACTATTCACTGAGAATTTCTTGCCATCTGCTTTATGGCCAAAGCAAGCAGTCTGAAATCCTGGTCCCACTGAAAGCATTGGGAGTCAGACACCTAAATATTTTTCCTGATCTTGATCCTCCTGGCTTTGGGTTTGGGCAGTAAGACTCTTACAGCCAGTTGGATGATGATTCTTCCAAGCTTGATGAATGAGGCTTTATGTGCTTCTGTTTATGAGTGTAATTTTTTAAAAAAATACCTCACAAATTAAGGGTGGGGTGGTGGTGTTATGTATATGTTAAATATTATTCAATATTCTCCAGAAATGTGTGTATTTAAAAAAAAAAAAAAAGTCCACCCATCTCTGCAATTGTTGGGACGTTTGTCAGTTTGCCCCCTGGACTGCAGTTTGGTGATGAGCGATGTTATTTCAATTTAAGTCCTGTTGCAACCTTCCCTGGCAGTAGGTCAGTGTCCTGGGCCCTTCCTAAGTCACTGCATGACCCTTCACTCTCCAAATCCCATATGCTGTTGAGACAAGCAATGTCAGGGTCTTTCCAGATGCTCCAAGAAAGGAGTCATGAACAGCATCTGCAGAAAGGTAAGTGACCCACCCGGGGGCACAGAACCTACATGCACTGCAACAAGTAGGTTTGGTATCTTCCTCGTTCACAGGCAGGAACACCTTCTCTGGTGTATATGGATAGGTATTTAAGATTTCAACCTGCTCGAAGACCTGTATGTATGGCACAGTAGATGTAGCCCATGGGTTAAACATAGCAGATTGAGAAGTGCTTCAGTGCAGTCCATTTGCTGTTCTGAAGGGCTGAGACCCTACAGGTCCAGTTGAAGTCACTGGTAGTTTTACTTGCTTGAGACTTCATCTGGCTTTGAAAATACTTGGGAGGAGGGAGGAGGAAGAGACAGGAGCATCATTTTCCTTATATTCAGTCTCTGCTCCTGCAAATCTCCAGAGGTCTAAATGCATCTCAGACGCATCTCTGCAGATATTGAGAAACAATGTAAGCTTGCTTTATGGAGGTATTTGTCCATAAAATTTTGCTGTAAGCAGAGACTTCCAAAAATCATAATTTCACATTTTATATAGTGGCCAGATGATATTATGAACTAATTGTATCTCAGAGACACATCCTACATTGGAGTCCTGGGACAGTAGAACAGAATGAGATAATGAGCTGTCATCTGTAGATGCAAGAGAGGCAACCTGAAAACTCAAAAAGAATAACTGAAAAACTTTGATGAATGTTTTTTGTTGTGGGTTTTTTTTTTTCCCCCTCCTATTTCTGAGGTGGCATTTTTTTGTTTAATTCTGTATATTTACTATTTAAAAAAAAAGGTTTAAACTGTGGAAAATGTGAAAACAGTCATGTTTCAACAAAGTGGCACAGTTCTTCACTGTGGAAAACCCATTAAATGACAGGAAACGGCTTAATGTGGTAGGTGTTCATTTTTAAGGGTTCTGTTGACAGAAGTTGATGAGTGAAAATATTGTATTTCATTTTTGTCTTTTGTTCAGTAAATAGCATGGAATTTTGATGCTGCCTAGAGGGACAGCTTTGTACTATGGTGGTCTAAACTGGGATTTTTCATTAATGTAACCAATCAGAGTAGGTGTTTGGTTTTGGGGTTTTTTTTTGATTTTTTTTTTTTTTTTAAAGAAAAAAAGCTGAAGTCAAAGAGAAGACCAAGAAAAAGAACCACAAAGTTTATCTTTTACTCATCTGGAAGAGTTTATTTTAAACATGGAACATTGTTTGCTGCTGTGGAAATGAAAGTGAGAGAGTTGCAGCTTTCTTCCGATGCCATCTGGCAGATGATTTACTTGCGTATGGTATTCACTAATCCAAATAACCCTGTGTGTGGTAGCATTGTCTCTTTACTGATCATGCAGCTGAATTGGCTGAACCTTAGATGGCTCACACAAGGCTATCAACAGCACAGTACAATAGACTTTAAAATTAGAAGAATATTAAGGAAAAGGATATGCCAAATTCATCATACCTTTACCTTTATGAAGCATTTTCCTTACCCACACTGAGCTTGATGTTTCCTTTTCATTCTCTTCATGGTTTTATTCACTCCAGTTCTACTCAGGCTTTAGCCCACTGAATTCAACACTTACATGTAGCCTCAAAGCTCAGATGGGACCAGAGCATTGGGAACCCATCCCTAGGTTTGTATCCTTGCCCTGATGATAACTGTGTTTCTCCTGTAAGGTCCTTTTCTGACCTCATGACACTTGTATTCTTGCTGGGAAGTAAAGCTGCTTCAGCAGGACAGCTGTATGCTGTAACCAGTAGCTTTGTGGTTAAGGAACTGTCCTAGTTCCTAACCTGAACCAAAATTGTCTCCAGATCATTTAACAGGCAAAAGATCTAGCTACTTCATTATTGCATTAATGTTAGGCTGTCTCCTTTTACTGTAATATGAAAGAAAGTGCCTTGAGTGGTTATTTTGGGAAGCAAAATAATTAGAAATTTGTGCCTTCAGGAGCAGATTCCAAGCTATGAGTAGCTGGAGTCATTCACTTCCATCCTTGTACTTAAATTCTAGGGAGGGGTTGGTATTCTGATGCTCTTCTATGCTCAAGATAATGTAACGGCTCCCTTCTCAACATGTGG
Organism: Aramus guarauna; assembly: GCA_013400195.1. Lineage (NCBI taxonomy): Eukaryota > Metazoa > Chordata > Aves > Gruiformes > Aramidae > Aramus > Aramus guarauna. The sequence continues at coordinate 15,503 of VXBL01001819.1, forward strand.
GTTTTGAGTGATTTTTCTGCAGTGCCTAACTCTGTGTGCTTAATTTTGGCTTCGAATTCCACTCTGAGGTCTAAAGATCTAAAATTTAAGTCTTAACTGTGGCTTATTTGTAGTCAGTTCTGTTTTTTAATTGGAGCTGGCCTTGATAGGTCACTTCAGAAAGTTAATGTTATGGTTCAATTTGCAATTGCCCTTTTTGGAAGCTGACTTTTTTATTTTAAGGACAGTTAAAGTGCTGATTCAGACATAGATCAATATAATTTATATGGTGAGTTAAAATATATACAGTGTAGATAATTTTGTAGCAAGGTAAGGAAGGAATTGAGAGCTCAGCTCTTTTCCGGCAGAGCAGCTGACACTTTGAACTCACTGGCTGCATCTGCATTGCTGAGCATTTAATGCCAGGACCTGTTTCCTGAACCACAGGCTGAAAGGGATGTGGGGCAATGTTCATGTTACCGTATTCCATTCCCCCCCTGCCAGAAGAGGCATGGGTACATCCAAACTGCTTGCCAGGAGTGTCTTTGGCCCGTGCTGACTCCTGAATGGTGCATCTTTGCATCGTTTCAAAAAGCGTTAGTTGGCCAGAGCCAAAACTGTGCCAGGAACTGCCCTAACTATTAAACACTGCAGATGATCAAATTTCAGTGCCTGGGCTGGCACCCTGTCACTCTTTAATTGAGTGGAATAAGCATAGCCAAAAAATGCCCCCTTTGCTCTCTCAAGTGTTAACAGAATAGATATGATTTTTCAAGTTACTTCCATGACATTCAGAGACCATTTTGGAAAACTGAAGCATATTTTCTCTTAATAATTTTATAGTGCTAAAATTCCACTGATTTTGCTGCAACTTCTATTGACTGACCCTGTAAACACACGGAGAATCAGTATTGTTAGTAATATCACCATGTTGTCATGCTTTATTCATTTTCAATTTTATAACTATAGTCTGATCTCTTGGAATTGTGTCCGCTAACATAGCACTGGACTATGGAAATCTTATTTTATCAAAATGTGTTATTCTTGGACTAGAATTCACAGTTACACAGTTGCACTTTATAGATCTATAGATTTTTTTTTTTTTAAGCCAGAAAAGTCCCTTAGATTATTTTGTCTGACTTCCTGAATGACACAGGCCATTTAATTTAACCCAGTTAGTCTTGTGTCAAGTCCAGCAATTTGTGTTTGGCTAAGGTTTACCTTCTAGAAAGGCGTCCAGTCTACATCTGAAGCCATCGGTAGTTGGAGAATCCATCACTTCCTTTGGCAGTGCAACCCAATTGTTATCACCCTCACTCTTAAAAATGTGTTTTGATTCTTGCCTGAATTTATCTGGCTTTCACTTCCAGCTATCACCTCTCATTATGCCTTTTTTGTGAGATGAGAGTGCTGCTGTTACTGCTCAGTGTGTTCTCCCTGTGGTAATACTCGCACATTGTAATCACTGAAATCATCACTAGATGTTTTTATTAAACTCAACAGACCAAACCCCTTTAATCTCTTACTGCAAGGCCCTTTTCCAAGGTTTCCGATAATTTCTGTGGCTCTCCTCCACATCCTATCCAATTTTTTACCTCTTTTGTGAAATGAGGAAACAAGAACTGGATGTAATACTCCAGCATGGGTCCATTTATAGGCAATCCTAGTATTTCTCAATGCTTTCCCTCTGTTGCTCTAAGGTGATCACTAATTTAAATGTGCCTGGGGCTGCTCCCTGGCACTCAGGCCAGCTGGAATATCACAGTCTGCATCTGTACTCGTGAACACTTTTTACCTTCCATGACAGGGTGTCTGCATCCAAACTGCTTTTCAGGAATGCTTCCTGGCAATTCCTGACACTTTGTCTGTGTTTGGGAATTATTAGGGAAAATGCTGGCAGAGGTCAAAATCATGCCAGGGGTGAAAATAACCATCCTGTGGTACAGATGTTGAAGGACTAATGCCTAGGAACATTTTCTGGCATATTTTTATTCAGTAGTGTAGTTTAAGAGTTCCCAGTTATACTCCCAGTTATGCTCAAAGCACCACTGATATTTTAAGATTTAGTGAAAGTATGAAATAAATACGTTTCTCTTATTTAGTTTAAGAACTTAGGAGTCAGATATGTGGGCTCAGCTGGTCACCTCAGTTAGGTGAAGATATTGTCAAGTCAGAGACCAGCATCTCCTGATTTTCATTCACCCCATTTCTCTTAGATGTTTATCTTTGAACAGATTCTCTGTCTGGTAGGTTAGCCTCTCTCTACCTCACCACTGATGATAAAGGTACTTGGACAATCAAGAGCCCAAGTCTGACTTTTCACAACAAGACTTAGGTGAAATGACTCCTACTCAGCTTCACTTTTGTGCGATGACTCCTGCTCCTATGGGGATCACTCCTATCTGTGGCACTCATGCATCTGAATCACAGAAGTATTTTTTGTAAAAATACTACTGATAGATATAACATATTTGAATGGATATCATTAACAGACTTTTAATTAATTTTGTCTGACTTTTACTGTAGGAATTGAACATGAAATAAAGCCTCCTATCCTGAGTTTTTGAAATTCAGACTCTGGTTTTCACCGTTCTTTAAATGTGCTTCCCATGATACAGCAATACAAGAAATAATCAACAGATGCTGCATTTGCTGGTCCCAAGACTAACCTGTGTCTTCACGGTGGAGACATTTTGCTGATTGAGACTATGCTCCCACCTCCTTCCTTCCAGAAAAGGCTATGAGGAGCACTGAGTGAGGAGGATAGTCTGTGCCCATGTCTTTAAACCTCAGACAGGATGGATGTGTTAATTATTTTTTCTTCCAATCTAGAAAAAATAAAAAAACTTGAAATCAGCCAAAGGATTTCAGAACTTTAGTGGTGTCGGTTCCCAACCTTAAGCTCCCAGAATAGCTTGGAAAGATCCAGTTGTTCTGGTGTAAGAAGTGGAAAAACTCGCTATATCTTTTTTCTTACTTACAGGAGGTTAAGTTCAGACACAGCAAAACATTTTGAGTATACACGTAGGTTCATTTTCATTAGTAAACTCTTTACCTATGTGCTTGAGCATAGTTGGTTTGCTATGTAACGGTATTTGCATCAAAAGTATATCTTGGACTTTTAATTTGTTACTGTTTTGTTTGTATTCAGTAATGCTAATTTAGAGGTATTATACTAAAAGAGTGTATTTAAAATGGTGCAAACACCATTGCAACAGTACTAAATGATGAGCAAAAGTCTAACTCTGTCTCACTGATTGTTCACCCTGGCTTATTTCTAGGACGTACCTTGACTCTGGTTTGGATTTAACTTCTTCATCCATACTGTGAGGTGAGGTTAGCTGTCTCCAGACAGGATGGGTGGACAAGATTTGGAGGCTGGCTGATGTGATCTTCCAACAGTGTTCTAGCCAGTTGTGCATCCTTAAATGTTTCTGCGTGTTCCCACTCTGCATCTTATAGCTACATTTAATGCTATAAAATCACACTGTCTACATCCAGTCTAGAGATAGCTAAGCATAAGCAGTATAGAGGCACGTTAATCTGCACTACTTGGTCTTGAGCCCAAGGCTGACCTTTTTATTCAACACTGTAGACTTGCCTTTTGAAATACAACTTGCATTAATGTCTTGTCAAATGGAGGCTGTAGAAAACATAAAGGGCTTTCATTTGTGCATGTGTCTAGTTAGGTGAGAGCTATGGGTGGTTCTTGCAACTGATCTTCACCTTCTCCAAGAGACAGCGCTCCTTGCTTCACAAGGAGCACAGCATATTCAAGCTGTGAATATGAGACTCTCATTGCAGAGACTGTCAGTGGTTTCAGCTGTAGACTGTGCTGTGAATTGTGGAAGTTTTGGATCGAATTCCCGCTCTGTTGAGAAGTACAGTAACTCTTCAGGAAGAGTGGAAGGGATGGCAGGTATAATCACTGTTTCAGTCACACAAGAAAAATCTATCAGCAAGCATGAATAGGAGCCTTGAGTTTCTTTTCATTTATAAGTCGGCTTTAATATTAACTTGTGTGAACATAGAAAAAGCATAAATTGCTATTGTTACCTCAAAAAGCACCTGTGTTCAGGAATAATTTGAAATGGTAGCTGATTTGGCGTGAGCCAGAGTAAATCCTGTTGCAGACATACAGTGGGGATTCATTATTACTTTCATTAGGTTTTATTATCATCACCTTCAATGACACATACAGTGTTTCTTTCATCACCATGTAAGGAGGTTAAACATTAAACCAGCAATCTAATATTTCTCAGCACCTGCCCATCTGGCAAGCCTTTGTTCTCTAAGGTTTGTTCTGCCACCGTTGATTTTAGATTTGCACTTTTGCTGCTGATCAAAGTGGTGAGATTACTTAAAACAACTACTTCCTGGGCAAATATATCACTGTTGGTCTAGTTTGGCTCTACAGAGCCCTGGCAATGAAGGCCCTCTGGGCAGACTGGGCTAGCAAAAATGAACGTGCATGCAGACATTTATGATGGTGCTCTGTTATTTTTAATGCACTGTACATTCAGCATTTTCTTCCCTTTATAGTGGAAGATCATTTAGATGCTTCTTTGAAGACTAATTTAGGAATGTTGACAAAGGCCAGTTAGTGTAACATGTGCAATTTATTATGTTAACAATGTCTGATGAAACAACAAATATGAATAATCCTACCGAGTATAGAGAAAACAAATGCACTCTTTTTTATGCTGTAGTTTGATCTGATCTTGGTAGTCTACAGTTAATATATTTTGAAACAAAGTATGCATGGCAAAATCTTTTCATAAGAATCTAATAAAAGTCTTTCTCATTTTTACTTTTTCCTCTCTCTCAATCTTCCCTTTGTTTTGTTCAAATTAAAAAAATATAGAAAACATGTATTTTACCATCTGTAAAAAAAAAAAAAAAATTCTCCTCAGCTGCTGCTGTTAAAATGCTGAAACTCCATTCCCATAGGTTCCTGCTCACCCTATGCACAATAAATAATATTGCATGGAAAACAGTCCAAAATCCAATGTAATTCAGAGTTATTAAACTCTGTGCTTTCTTTTTTTGGTAGGGAAACCTAGCAGCTAAGCAAGTTGGAGCTTCATTGCTTGAAGATGATTGAAATAGCATAAAGTAGGGCAACGTCAACAGTCAGGCAGTTAATATAGTGAGAAATCTGTTTACATTGTTGACTTAGTAATTTATTTGCTGTGCTATTGATTTGATCTCTGCCAAGAGAGAGCTAAGGTCTTGGTCACAGCTTTGTTGAATGCATTGTAAGGGTTTGTATCGAATGACTGGAAGAAAATGGTAATGGGCAGATCATGGTTGGAGTGGCTTGGAAAAAACCTGGGAATTTGTGACTGTAAAAGTCAGATGACTCCTCTTTTCCTTACCTCCTCCAAATTGTGATGGGCTTGCTCCAATGGGTTGAGTGTGCTTCATCGGTAGACCCCACATGCCCATGTGGCATCCCGCTAGGCAGGCCACTGTGTACCCCTAGAGCATCGTAGAGTCACTTCCATCTGCCTTAGAGAAATACATCAAGTTTTGGTCTTTCTGCTTAAAACTTTCCACTGCTCACTGGGGGAGATTCAGAAGTGTCAGTCCCATAGATTTTCCTTTTTTGTTTGTTTGTTTGTTCCTAATTCTGTTAGACTAGGTTTTTTTTCAAAAAAACCCTCCTTCCTGATTGCTAACTACCAACAGGGTAGCTAGTGCCATTGTGCTGGAGGAAGTCGGCAAATGAAGCCATGTGTAAATGAATGGCATTAACCATCAAATTAACTTCCTCAGCAGTGAGCAATACCGTACTTCATTAAAGTTCCACTCCTATTGTCAATTTGCATCTAATTTACAATTTTAGTATAGGAAAGTTTATCCCTGTTTTTTGTTAGCTGGATTAACTTTAAACACAGTACTTAAATTATGTTTTTTGGATCTTTCAGCAAGTCAAAGTGGCTGCCAGTTCTCTAGAAATGAGCAAACTGACTGTTCCTTATGAAACGTATTGTTTGTTTGAAATTTGCACTGGGGCATGGCCATGTGTTTGTACATATGCTTCAAGGATGGATCTGCTCTCTGTTCATAAATTACAAAATTGCTTCTCATTACTCCCTATGAATTCAGCCTGAGTTTGATGTTAGTTCCGGATCCAGTGAGATTTCAAGGAAGAAATGAAATAATTTCATGTATATTTGCCATGACTGCTGAACTCTTTGATAACAATAATCAGCCTCTGAAGGTAACCAGCATAAAACCCCACCCTGTAGAATTATCTGCGGATTTTTTTGTAATTATTTTTATTTTTTGCCAATGTGTTGCACAAAATATGGTTTTACTTTTCTACATCCTTTTCAGTTTGGGTCTTCTGTTGCCTGGAAAAATTGATAAATGAATGGAGAGGCAATGAAATGAGGCCTTGAGGAATAACTGAAGGCTGGGAGGTTTTCAAAGTCAAGGATGTTAATGAGACTGCTTAAAATGTGTTATCAAAGCCTGAACAAATGAACATTTTGAGTAAAGGAAGTTGTTTGTTTAACTTCATGTTAAACAAATATACCTAACTTATTTTCCAGTAAAATGTCCTGTTTCTGATATTTCTAAAGTTTAGAAAGACCAGAAAAAAACCAGTATATTCAGACATTTCTTTTACATTTTAAGAAGACAGGGACAAATTGAAAATGTAATGTTCTGTATGCCTTTAAGGGTTAATTATACATTTTGTGTAAAATACATTGGCAAATAGAAATGCATGTGACAGAGGCCAGATATCACCAGTGCCTTCACTTCTCAGAAGGCATTGCTCTATTTGCAAGCTGGTGTCTGGACTATTGCAGTGAAACACCCTCTTTGACTAAATTTACTACATGCACATTGTGCCCATTCTAGTCACCGAGACTGAAACCCTCAGCTTTGGCAATGCTGCTAAACAAGACAGAAAAGAAAACAATATCTAGAGATTCAGCAGAGTACTGACACACGTCTAAATTCCTTTGAAGTTGACCAAACATGTAAATGTTTATTGAATTAAGGCTCAGACTACTTGGGACAGAGTTAAGCTCATTTCAGATGAAAATTATCCTTTAATATATCTTGAATATTTGTTATCATATAAGAATTTTGGCTCGTATCAAGAGACAGTAGCTAATAAACATAAAATATTTTTATACTATCATAGAATAATAGAATGGTTTGGGTTGGAAGGGACCTCAAAGATCATCTAGTTCCAACCCCCCTGCCATGGGCAGGGACACCCTCCACTAGACCAGGTTGCCCAAAGCCCCATCCAACCTGGCCTTGAACACTTCCAGGGAGGGGGCAATCACAAATTCTCTGGGCAACCTGTTCCAGTGCCTCACCACCTCCACAGTGAAGATTTTTTTCCTAGTATCTAATTTAAATATATTTTAGTTTAAAGCCATTACCCCTCATGCTATCACTCTATGCCCTTGTAAACTGTCCCTCTCCAGATTTCCTGTAGGGCCCTTTCAGGTATTGGAAGGCTTCTATAAGGTGTCCCTAGAGCCTTCTCTTCTCCAGGTTGAACAACCCCAGCTCTCTTAGCCTGTCCTCATAGGAGAGGTGCTCCAGCTCTCTGTTCATCTTCGTGGCCCTCCTCTGGACTCTGTCCAACAGGTCCACGTCCTTGTACTGGGGCCCCCAGAGCTGGATGCAGTACTCCAGGTGGGTTCTCCCTTGACCTGCTAAAACCTTTCTTTTGAAAAGGTTTGCTTCTTCTCTTCCTCAGAAAATAGATTTGCTTTTTCTAGAAAATGGAGGCATCCAAACGGCAGCTCAGGAATGGGAATTCTTTTTTAACCCAGTTGTGCCAATAATTCTATCAAATATAGTATTGCAGCAGTGATGAGGAATCTCACATCTATAATAGTGTGTAATATGTTATGTATACAGTAGATGTGAGCCAAAGTAAAGTCAAAGTGAACTGGCCAGTCTGTTTGAAATGTACCTGGCACCTTCTTTCTGCTCACATTTGCTATTTTGGTTGAATATTTTGTTCAGTCAAATGTAATTTCTGAAACAGGTATTATAAAATGTAGAATTTTTTCTTTTATGTATGACATTTGAAAAATTACTCTTGCTTTCTCAGGCAAACTGCTGAAGTAGGTCAGAGTTTGTAGTTTTTCTGTCAGCACAAATTAATTTAAAGGCCTCTTGTGTAATAATAATAGCTTTAAATTGTTTACAGGGTTGATTTTAATAAACACTGCATAACATAAAGCAGTGCCCAGCATAACCAGTTGATTCAATGCCAGCATGGTATCATCTTTCATCGGTGCTCTGAAGAAATAGCACAAACAAAGAAGATGTCTGAGGAATGTTACAATACCATGATCAAAAGAATGTATTATTTAAATATTATAATAAGCCCAGTGATGTCTTTTGAAATACAACAATTTTAATTCAAAAACATCTGCTTGAAAGTCCAAAGAGATTAGAAATGTCCGTTTATGAAAACATACTAATTAAAGGCTCTAAATACTTAGAATAGTTTTATGCCTATGTAAGTTAGTCCAACTGATAGCAAAACTTGACATGTTTCATATTATTTCAACTTCTTTTATTTGAACAACGGAATAGATAAACAAAAGGAAATGATCCTGTTGTTTTTAAAATTTTGTGAAAATATAACCTGAACAGAGGTCAGTCTTCAGATGCATGGTCCATATGGCTTGGCTGACACAAGTAGCTGTAAGGATAACATCACTTTGTAGGAACAGTGGGACTCAACTCTCCCCAACCCTGTGCAGTAGCAGAGTGGAAAGAAAATGTAAACCGAACTGTTCCTTTATCCACCATTTCCGATGCCTCCAATATATCTGAGTCAGTGGAAGCATAAACTACTGCAGCTTCTAGGTCTGTTAATAAAAATTCCAAAAATAATTATCCTCTACTTCATATAAAACAATGGAGTAACTATTTTGTGTTGGCTTGCAAGCCATCAGATGCCATTATAAGTGTATTTCACAAGCAGCTATATTGCAGAGGAATGGAGAAACACTTGTATTAATGGTGTGTTATTATTTAGAAGAAACTGATGCTTCATTTGGTGCTTTACACTTCTACTGGTCAAGTATAATTCAGCTACACTGGATGAGCATAGACCTCACTAAGTAGGACACATTGTAGGATAATGTTTTTATTCTTCATTAGAATAAAGAAAGTTTAGCAGTGTGTATACAGTAATGTAATGTTTTCTTGAAACCCTAGGTATATAATATATGCATATGGGTGAATGTCTGCCTGTTTCAGATTTATTTAGTGTCAAAAAAAGGTGAGCAAGGCAAGATCACTGGGTGAGTGATTTGTCCTGATAGCCACATACAACCTACGGTCTGCCTGCTGGGCACCCAACAAAGAAGCCATCAGGGCTGTATCTGAAGAGGTATTTGGGCGTCAAACCTGTAGGCTAACAAGGCAGGGTGTCCCTGTCCCCACACTAGCTCGCTCACACTTCCATTTCTGTCTTGGCACTTTCAGTGTGATGGTGTGTGCTAATCCAAGGACGTTGCTACAACCAGAGACCTGCCTACCTTGGAGCTAATGGTTCCTTAAATTGCCTTTGATCCATAACCAACTGTCTGGGCACTCCACATCCAAGGAAAAGGCAAACAAGGGACCTTAAATGAGTACCCAGAGGTGGATTAGAAATGCTTACAGAGTAGGCTTCTCTTCTTATTCAAAAGCCACTTACTGATGCTTAACAGGTGGTAAGAAACTTGCTAAAGTGACCGATAAGTCAAATCATTCTTTGAGTACTTTCAGCTGTGATGTAACTTTACTTTTCCAGCCATTGCACTGAGCACACCAGGTAAGAGACTGAGAAGCTGCCAGACACTGTTCTGATAGGAACCATTCTCTCCATGGTGGCCATGCATCCTTAGGGGTGCATGACTAGTCACAGGAAAAGAGACCATGCAAATGCTCTGGTATAGAAAGGTGTATTTCTGGCTGACTCCACACTAGATGGCCCCTAGACTGATTACCTGTGGCTCGAGAGCATATTAGGGTGCTACTCTCAGCTGCATGGACAAACTCAGTGTTGCAAAGCTTTACTTTCAGATATGTCCCAGGCTACAAAAATCAGAAGGCAAAAAATGATCTGTCCAGTCTCCTTGCACAGTTGATAGAAAGACTTGAGCATCAAAGATTGAGATCCCAGAGCTGAACAACCAGAGTGGATAGCCCCCAGCAGTAGTCAGAAGGAAATGCTGAAGAGGCTGAGCTGGCCCTCAGATGCCCTGCACAGAACTGAATTCATCCCACATGCTGTTTTAATGACCATTAACAATTTCTTGGAGTTAAGTCTCTAAATCAGTACAACTTTGGGTGTGAAAACCTGAAAAGGATAACCCCTTATGATACCCAAATGCTTAGACAGTTCAAATTGAGGTTCTGCCTTTTTTGGAGATGAGATTTACAGATCTCCAGCTATTTGAGTGTTTAAATAATTAGTGCTCATTGTGTTATATGGTATTCTGAGATGGATCTTCCACAGGCTTTGTTATTTAATCTTTGCATTGTATCCAATGTACTATAGTTAAAGATGAGCAGTGATTGAATCTTTCACAGAGGATGTCCCCACAATTTTCATTTTGTCCCAGATTGGATAAATCTGATTGTATTTACCTCACTGCTGGAGTATGACAGCTGGGAAAAGCTAGTGTCCTGACATGGCAGAAGTGTAGAATAATTCTGAGCAAGAATCAACACTTCAGCCTTCACTCGTATAGTATAAATTGCACATCTGACAGAGCTGACTGCAATTCTGAAGTAGACTATTTGATTTAAATAAACAAATCTATAATACCTGGTTCTTCCCTTTCTGCTCTCCCACTTGCAGCTTCAGATTCCTGCTCCCTGCTTTAGCTGCTGTATTGTGATTGCATGGCAAGGTTTTTTTGTAGTGAGAGGGCTCCAGCAGCAGTTTCTGTGAGATGATGCCAGAAGCTTCCCCCATGTCTGATAGAGCCAATGCCAGCCAGCTCCAAGATGGACCCACTGCTGGACAAGGCTGAGCCCATCTACGAAGTGGTAGTGCCTCTGGGATAACGGAGTGAAGAAGAGGAAAAAAACCCTGCATGCAACAGCCAGAAGAGAGAGGTGAGAATATGTGTCTGCAGACAGCCAGGTCAGTGAAGAAGGAGGGGGAGGAGGTGCTCCAGGCATGGAGCAGAGATTCCCCTGCAGCCCATGGAGATTGATGGTGGAGCAGATATCCACCTGCAGCCCATGGAGAATCCCATGCCGGATCCCATGCCGGAGCAGGTGGATGCCTGAAG
>VXBL01001819.1:28895-118707 GCA_013400195.1 Aramus guarauna
GGGAAGATGGGAGGGGTGGGGGGAGGTGTTTTAAGATTTGATTTTATTTCTCATTCCTCTACTCTCTTCTGTTTGGGAATAAATTAGATGAATTTCCTCTCTCTAAGTTCAGTCTGTTTTGCTCACGACGATAATAAGTGAGTGATCTCTCCCTGTCCTTATCTCGACCCACAAAACTTCTCGTTACACTTTTTCTCCCGTCTTGTGAATGAGGGGAGTGATAGAGCAGCTCTGGTGGGCACCTGGCCCCCAGCCAGGGTCAACCCGCCACAAAGAGAAAAAGAATTCACAGCTGTCCTTGGTCAAATATCAAGCCTTCCTACCAACTACTTGTAGTTTTTGAAGTCTGGTGCCTTCCCCACAATATTAAGCATTTATTAATGATGCATAAAAGATAAAACCCTGTTGTTCTTTTTGCATAGAGACATTAAAGTATGTGATGGACTCTCCCACCATCAAGATATTAACCATTGTTAAGCGCTCCTTTCTCTGGAAACTTTTCAATCAGTGAAACTCATTTACATAAGTTAAGATTTATAAATGAGAATCATAAAATTAGTTCCACTGGGAACTATACAATTCTCACCATCACTTTTCAGTCCAAATCCAACCTTTCCTCCCTGCACTTTCCTTTCAGCATATCCTTCCAATCTGGATTTTGCTAATATTTGTTAATATTGAACTAAAAATAAGTACACATCTCCCTTTATGGGAGAAATAATGTTTAAATAACCATATTGTTTACTTTTACCTTTGGAAGTCATTCAGATATAGCATTGCCATGGATATACTATAAAACATCAACTGAACAGACTAATAATAACACCCAGCTGTTAGACTAGTACTCTGCAGATCTCAAGGTGCTTCATAAATGGAGTCCATGTAATTTCTCACTTTGGACAGACACAGGAGTTGAAAGAGCAGAAAACTCAGATTATTTTTTCCCATGAACACTCATATGGCAGTAGTAGAAATCAGTTTGCTGGATTCCCAGACCATATCTAATGGGTCACACTAGGCTGTCTTTGAGCAGTTGATATAAACCCTATTGCAGCCATAATCTAATTGGGTTTAGTTAGAAAACTTTTTGATGGAAATGAAAATTACTTCTTACAAGCATGGTACTGAAACAGTTCCTCAGCCATAGAGGCCAGACCACTATTTTTTAAGGACTATTTTTCTACTTTTGGAATGGCTCTGGGTTCCTGGCCAATAGCTCTGCGCATACTCTGCCAGTTCTGTGGGCTGAGACGACCAGCCAAAAGCCCACTGGCAGCAAACTAGGAGCACCGTGAGTATCTCTGAGACTCATCTTGGAAGCACCTCTGCATTGTACAGAACAGAAAGTCCTGGAAAAGAAGTCAAAAAGTCAAAGAACCAAATAGAAAAATCTCACTCTAGGCACAGCTTTCCATGAAGATTTTTAACCGAATGATCATTGTTTTGGGGGCATGCTGATACAACCAAACAAAAATCTCTACTGAAAGCTTACTGAATTCAGCGGTACGATGATGATGTAAATGCAACCAAAAAGACTTTTTAATAAGACTTTTTAGTTTAACCTAGTGTCTTTTCCATAATATTATCTAGTGGTTATGGCAAGAGACTGGAAGTTGATACTGCTTAGATTTATTCATAACCCTAGGGTCTGCCATATTTATTCACCTGCAGAGTACTTTATAGAATCATAGAATCATAGAAGGGTTTGGGTTGGAAGGGATCTTAAAGATCATCTAGTTCCAACCCCCCTGCTACAGGCAGGGCCACCGTCCACTAGACCAGGTTGCCCAAAGCCTCATCCAGCCTGGCCTTGAACATGTCCAGGGATGGGGCTTCTACAGCTTCTCTGGGCAACCTGTTCCAGTGCCTCACCACTCTAGCAGTAAAGAATCTCTTTCCAACATCTAATCTAAATCTACCCTTCTTCAGCTTAAACCCATTACCCCTTGTCCTATCACTATAGTCCCTGATAAACAGTCCCACCCCATCTTTCCTGTAGGCTCCCTTCAGATACTGGTAAGCCACAATTAGATCTCCCCGGACTCTTCTCTTCTCCAGGCTGAACAATCCCAACTCTCTCAGCCTGTCCTCATAGGAAAGGTGCTCCATCCATGAGAGGTGCTCCAGCCTCTTAACTTAATTAATCAACTTAAATTAATGCTACCCAGCCTCTCAGGAGTGTTTTCATACTTCAGTAAAATTTGTATAGTTCCTGAAGGATTTCCAGATGAAAGATGTGTTAAAAAGCAAAATACTACAATTATCTGCAGCAGTTAATATCACCCAGTACACAATCCAGATTGAGGCAAACTAAGACTGTTGGTCTAAGTACATGACCCCAGTACCAAGTCAGGCTCCAGCATAAGCATGTTCTAAGGAAGCACATGGCAAAGGAAACATTACTTCAGATCAAACATTGACAAAACATTTGAATAAGATGTGATTTCAAATAACACAGTTGATGACACTGACCTTTGGTGCTGGAGATCTGTACAAATGTTTACACAGAAAACCAAGTTTGCTGACCTGTGTTCAATTTCATGACTTCATTACCCATCGGTGGCTTATGGCCAGTGCTGAGAATAGAATGGTTTGGGTTGGAAGGGACCTCAAAAATCATCTAGTTCCAACCCCCCTGACATGGGCAGGGACACCCTCCACTAGACCAGGTTGCCCAAAGCCTCATCCAACCTGGCCTTGAACACTGCCAGGGATGGGGCCCCCTCAGCCTCTCTGGGCAACCTGTTCCAGTGCCTCACCACCCTCACAGTAAAGCATTTCTTCCTAATATCTAATCTAAATCTACCCTCTTTTAGCGTAAACCCATTACCCCTTGTCTTATCACTATAGTCCCTGATAAACAGTCCCTCCCCAATGGGGATGGCACAGTTCAGCACATGGGAATTGTTCTGCATGACCAGAACAAAACAATTGATTTGCATTAACATAATCTATGGAGAAGCTTGCTGAGAACCTGTCCATGGTAATTCAATTAGCAAGATTTGATTGCCCATTTTGGTAAATGGAGAGAAAGAAAAGATATTGGGCAAAGTCCTCCACTGGTTTAAGTGGGTTTGCTAGCATTTGAGCCAATGGAATGGGGGTGCATGAGTTATGCATAATGTAACTTATTATAGATTCATGGAGTAAAAGACCAACGAGACCACTGTGATCAGTTATTTTGACCTCCTGCTTAATACAAGCCACAGGACTTCCTTGAATCTTTGCAAACACAAATCTCTTTTTTCCATATAGTGGAAAACCATAAACGTATACATTACTCGGAGGTACTTCTGTTTATATTACATAAAGTTCTGTGAATAATTTGGGTTCGTTCTCTAGGACTGTTAAGTGAAAGGGAGCTGTTCTATCTCAACTGGATCACAAATGAAACACCCTATAATAGGCATGGAAGCACTCATATGGTATAAATAATATTTTTAATCAGTCATTGAAATAATAATATAAAGTTCATTTTATTAACATTTGAAAAATAAATGTCTTCACCTCCCTTCATTGGACTTTAAAGAAGGAAAGTTTTACATTCCCTGTGAAAAAAATAAAGTAAAAAATGTTTAGAGAATGGAGCAATCTGACTGGTTAGAGATCACAAATCGCTAATAATAATAAGCTCTGAATATCAGATGCCAAACAGCTGCAGAGCCTCTTAAACCTAATTCCTCTTTCTTGGAGGATACGGCAAGTTTGGAAAAGAGGCGATTGCCAAACCCACCATGAAATGTAGGCAGAAATTTTTCTTTGAATAAATCACTGTCACCTTTGATAAAACCATACACAAGTGTCTTGGCATAAGGGAACACTGCAAATTGGTGTGCACAGTGAAGACAGAGCCTATGAAGGCTGCAGACAGAAAACACAAACCCATGCCAGATAGTCTAGTAAACAACCCACTCAAAAGTAGGAGGTGATAGGTGTAGAGTTTATTGGATATATCCCTAGATATTGCATGCTTTCCCATTACATGACAAGGTACTACGCAGTTTATTCCATTGCAGTTTGCCACCTGGTATAACAATGTATAAAATTCAAAGAGCAATTATTTGGAAAAGTCATATGAATGTTCAAAAAGTATATGGAAGATGATTATGCCTGTGAGTCCTTTCCTCACACTTGCACTTTACAGGGCAGGTGTCAAAATTTCAATTTATGTACATAAGAATTACGGAAAGTTTTAAATTCTCAATATGGAATATTCATTCCTAGCACGTGCCAAATATCCCAACTTTACAGATACTGGAAAAGCAGTTCCTCTACCACTCTTTGTCAGCCCCACTCATAGTCCTAATACCCTCCACTATGTAAACACAAATTACTGCAGTAATTATTATTTTTCAGCACTTTGTATTATGGAAACATAGTGCATTACCAAAAAAAAAAAAAATCTAGAAACATGCAGGAGTCTGTTAGCATCTAAAGTTCCTGCTTCAGAAAATATTTATGCTGTGGAGCACCTTTCTCTGCCTTGATCCTTCTGCACTTTATCAGATATCAGAGCAACGATGTAGTAAACTCAAACATGTGACCTACCTGTCAGTGCTCAGGGAACAACAGATTTGGGGGCTTTTTTAACACTTAAAAACCCCCACAAAACTTTGTGTTTTCTTTCCACTCCTTTTTTCTCATGCATCACTGGAAGTAAGTTACACATTACCTTGTCACGGGGAAACAAGCAATGTCTGAATGTACTAGAAAAGGGTGTTCTCTCCCTGACTCACTCTGTAGTCATTCTGTGTCTGCTAAATCCAAGCTCCTCTTGCCAAGCTGCATCCAGGATCATCCAGAATTCTTAATTGATACAGACTAGTATGGTGGCAAAAATATTTATAGAGAGACAGGAAAAATTCCTCCTCAGTGAAGGAAGATGGGTTTGCAGAAAAACACTGGCCTGCACTGTTGGAAAAGGCAGTTCAGTTCCAATGATGCACAGGATCAGAATGATTCATCAAATCCAAGCCACTTAATAGAAAACTGACTGATACAGCTAATAGAAAATGGGTGAACAAGGAGGGATGTGGCTAAAATCCTGCTCCTCTGGGACCAAAGCATACCTCCTACTTAGGATTCACATTTCTAAATGCCGCTGTGGAGCCGGGGCTCAGTTCCACACTGAATCTAGACCAGTCTCTTTTTCACAGCTGAAAAAATATAATTTCCTGCTCATTTGTCACTACTGACAACACATTAGTTACAGTAATTGTTTGGGATCAAGGCTATCACTGCTCAAGTCTTTCTTCTGCACAGGTCTTTTGGAAGGATCAAATATGGCCCTGTAGCATCACTGAGTGGAAGAAAGGGAGTCTCGGATGCCAGTGAGTACTTAATATGATCCAGATGAAGCTGAAAATAGCCTTTCCAAGAGAGTCCCCTCGTGCTCACTCTTCAGCTCACGTAGCTGGTTTTGCCTGTATGCCGTCTGAATACAGCTAGCCCTCCTTCCACCCCCTCCATCCTCCTCCCACGTAGGTCCTTCACATAACCTACAAAACAAGCTAAGGCCTGGTGGCTGCGGTACTACTCCCAGTGGCCTCCACATCTTCTGTAAGCACTGAAATGACAGTGGTGTTGGATAAAAGGCAGGGAATGACCACATTCTGCCTGGAGCCCATTCTGTAGGGTGTGGGCTGAGAGCAGGTTGAACAGAAGAGCATTTAATTTGTGCCTTCTGTCAGGGCACGGGGATGATTTACCCACTGAGTCGCTCAGTGCTGCCAAAGCTGAGGCAGCTAGGAGCTGAGGCCCGAAGCTGAGGCACCTGGGGAATGTTAATGTGGACTTTGTTCACTCAACTGGGAGGCAGCTGCTGAAAAAAAGACGTTGTTGCATTTATAAGTTCTGAGACGTAATTCAGGATGAACATAGCTGGCTTAAGTTTTTATTTTGTTTTTTCTCTTCGTATGTGATGCCGGACAAGCTAGGACACCCGCTGGTTGGGCTGTCTCCCATTTGCACACTGGGACAATAACAGTTATACACCCACAGAGGTGTACTAACAGATAAATTGTGTCATGGCTGAAGACTTATGGTGGACAGGTTGTAAAGAAGGAATTGTTTTACACAGTCACAGCACCTTTATTATCATCTCCCTTAATAATCATATTGTGAGAATACCCCAGAGCAAAATTCATTGTAAGGAATGGAAATTTAGCAGTATTGGGTTACAGAAAACCTTTATTACCCTTTGTTGTGGTTTTGCCCCAGCCAACAACTAAGCACCATGCAGCTACTCACTCACTCCCCCTGCCCCAGTGGGATGGGGGAGAGAATCAGAAGAGTGAAAGTGAGAAAACTCATGGCTTGAGATAAAGGCAGTTTAATAAGTAAAGCAAAAGCTGCGCACACAAGCGAAGCAAAACAAGGAATTCATTCACCACTGCCCATGGGCAGGCAGGTGTTCAGCCATCTCCAGGAAAGAAGGGCTCTGTCAAGCATAACGGCTACTTGGGAGGACAAATGCATCACTCCAAATCTCCTCCCCTTCCTTCCTCTTCCTCCAGCTTTATATGCTGAGTGTGATGTCATATGGTATAGAATATCCCTTTGGTCAGTTGGGGTCAGCTGTCCCGGCTGTGTCCCCTCCCAACTCCTTGTGCACCCCCAGCTACTCACTGGTGGGGTGGGGTGAGGAGCAGAAAAGGCCTTGGCTCTGTGTGAGCACTGCTCAGCAGTAATGAAAACATCTCTGTGTTATCAACACTGTTTTCAGCACAAATCCAAAATGCAACCCTGTTCTAGATACTATGAAGAAAATTAACTCTATCCCAGGAAAAATCATCATACCCTTCCTTGTGAGATAAATATCAATAAAGTGACGTGCCTTTGCCATTTGCATTGTCATAAGGAATGTCTCAAGCCTTCACATTCATGTGAAGCAAACTTCCAGTGTACAGTCTCCAAGAGACTCTAGTCCCCATGTTATTCTAATAAAAAACTTTATTATATTCTTTCCTCTGATAGCTTTTATGTTGGCATTACCTGGATTCATGGATTCCTAATATTTGCTACTGGTGATTGGCTTCTTGTTAATAATAATGCAGGTATGTGCAGATTATATAATAACCCAATGAATTCCACAAATTATTCGACTTTTTTTCCTGAAATTCCAAATGAAAATACAATACTAAAAATCTCAATGAAAACCTTGACTGGTTTTCATATTTTTTGCCCTAGAATATACTATGCATCTATAATGGATAGTCTGAATAAAACCTTTGTTTTCCCTTTTTCCTTTCTCGGCCTACCGTCTGTTTTAGTTCTCCACTGCTCCCTAGTTTTGCTTGGTTTTTTTAGATGTGAGGTTTCTTTTTTTTTATTTGCTGGCATGGATTTTGCTGAAGTGGGAACATTTTCTGCATAACATTGCATGTACCTAGCTTTTACTTGTCTATCTTCGGCTGTTAAAACATTTCCGCTTGTCTTCAGCAAAGCCCTGGACTACAGTGACATGACTGTTATTTTCATTGTGATATCACTAAAGAGCCCTAGTCACATATTGCACCACAAATTAATTTATGCTAGGACAAACAATAGTATCTGTCTCCAAAATTGTATTAACATTTAGATAGGTCCAATTTTAAAATTGTCTTAAAATGTTTTTTGTGTATAAAATGACCTTTAACAGACTCTAGCCATGGATCACAACATGGTATAGATCATCTTCTTTCAGCCATATAATAATGCTTTGATAATATAACAGAAGTGCTAGTATCCCATTGCCTTCTTCCTTTTTTTATCCAGGACCAAAGTAAGTTGGGACACCCAGAGAACCAGGTGAGACTGTGGTCAGAGGTGGAAAGCAGAAGACAGTAAAGGAGAGCTTGGACCATGTAGCTCTGAGGGGGCTCCGCTGGCCAGGGCATTGCTGGGAAAATCTGGTTTCAGTTTTTCACTCTTCTGCATATTTTCCCGCATGACCCTTGTGGGCCGCATAATTCCTGATCACTGGACCAAAAGAAACAGTTCAGTTTTGCAGTGCTGTGCATGATATTAACTTTTAACTGAGGCCTGCTAAGATCCACTGCTAGAGGTCAGATGTCTCTGTACGGCTGAACTAAGCAATGCTAGAGCACATCCTCTGGCTCTGAGGCACTGTCTGGTCATGTCTGTAGTATTGAATTCCCATAGCCTCCAAATCACGGCAGGTACATCCAAACTGCCTTCTGAGAGTGGTCTTCAGTCCTTGATAAACTGAACAGTGACTGAAGTTGGTTTGGAAAGATCTGCCAGAGACTGTTCTAAAAATTTAAAAAATGAGTAGATGTTTAAGTTCACCTTCTGGTACAGACGTAGCCATAGTCCTACTATTGCAGTGCATGAGAACAAACAGGTTCATACAATTCAGATGCTTTGAAAGTACAATGAGGAACAAATGTCCTCCTAAACATTTTAGGTGGAAATAATGCTTCCACAACCCCTTTTCTAGCACTTAGGCACCATACTTTTGTCCACAGGGAGACAGCAATCTCTGATCTCAGTTTGTCCACAGGAGTCTCTTTTAAAGTTCACTTACCCTTTCTCATCATGTGCAACCAGAAGAAGTTCAGAAGCCCAAATACTCTGCAAAAAAATGGGGAGTGAGCAAATACGATCCTCTCCTCTCACTAAAAATCCTTGTTACTCTGCTTGCTAGGTCTAAAAGACTAGTTTTGCAGTCACAAAACATGTTTCCATGGCTGGAAGCATAGGAGAAGACAGTGATGGAGGGTGAGTTGACCATAAAAGGTACTCCAGAAGAGAGATGGGGAAATGCCTGCCAAAGCAGAGAGAGTGGTGCAGTCTCAGAAATGAGCATCTGGTTCTAGGTATTACATAATGCATAGAAAGATGAAGATTTTCCTCACATTTCTATTTTTAAAGAGTATCTATCTGCTAGGCAGGAAGGGATAATCTCTGTCTTTAAAAGACCTCAAACTGTAGGATCTGGATATGTGTTTGTATCGGGAGTACTCACTATAATGGGGTTAGGTTATGGCCTAGAGTGAAAAAAATGCCTTTTTTTTCTGTTTGAACACCACTATCTTACACTCACATGGAGACCCCCTCACACAAGGAAAAGATGGGGGAAAAGTACACAAGACATCCATCACAAATTATGCAAAGCAAAACAGGTGGGACCGTTGCATCTAGTCATTCTTCATAAAAGTTCATGCTACTGAAGAGAAAACACCTCCTTGCTATTCTGAGCAAAACTTTATTATAGGAAGGGTTTTCTACAATGAAACTAAGTAATATTGGATCTGTGAGGCTGACTTCTTTCATACATAGTTTCTGTCTTTATGTCATTTTCCTCTAGTAACTGAAGTTCAAGCAGTGCAGTGCTGAGTCTGACTCTAGCATGGTCCACAATCCCATGGCTTTGCTTGATTTTATCCTAGATTCCCAGGGCATGGGCTTCTCCGACAAGTAACAAGGGGCATTTTGGCAAGAATGCACCTTGGCAACAGCACGGAGATGGTCATCAGCATCTCTATAGTAGTATGAGATTAAGACAAAGTCTGACTTCACAGACTATATCACTATAGCTTTCAAATAGCCTATCTAGATTGTCCCAGTCTGTTCCTGCTATCTTCATTACTTACTACTGTGCAATAAGTATTACATAATGTCTGTGACTTGTAAATATTTGATTATAAATTCAAATACCTGTAAAATTCACAGTTAAATATTAGCTGCAGATAAGTTGAAACACATATGTTTCTTGCTGGAATTAGTCCAGAAAACCAGATTTAACACCATGACTTCCCAGCAAAATAGTTACAGACTCCTGAATGACAGGAGTACGGCTGGGACCAGTCACTCCTACCATGGCCTCTGTGTGTACTCAAGCAAATCTTATGACTCCTTGACTACAGTATCAGAAACTTTGCCATTGGTTATATTATACACTTATGTGTCTCAGTCCTACTTATTTCCATCTCTTTCCTTTCCCCCTGCTTACAACCTTCCCCACCTCTCCCTTCTTTTGTGCACTCAGTTGGGGATGTGCTATAACTACCCTGCTGCACCCAGTGGCTTTAACAGCTCTCCTCCTGTTGTTACACACTCAGTGCTCCCACCCTTCATGTTCATCCCGCTGCAGGATCTTCTGCCTCCATTGCCCTGCTCCCCTCCAAAGCTCCAGATCCAACACAGGTAACTTTACCATGGTGTCCTTCATTGAGTATGAACATTTAAAATCATTCTGTTGGTCACATACTGCAGTGCTTTAAGGTACCTGGGAGGTGCTTTCAAAGGCCACCCTGTAGTACCTAATAGTGCAAGACCATGGAAGGTGTTTTCCTTATACCACAGGTACCAGGCAACGGTGTATCCAAGTCATATTAACTGCAAATGGATTGAGCAGCAATTTCCAAACTTCATGTATTTCACCACAAACCTTGTGCCTGACAAGTCTAGAAAATGGACATGTAAGCTCAGTTAACATTGTACTATATGTCTTCCTCTTATTCCAGAATAAATGGCTAAACTTTCTCAGTCACTCAAAACAGCAGGTGACTAATGACAGAAAATATCTTGCTTTGCTCCCCTTAGACCTCCTAAGCAATTATTTTCCCTGCTCCCTGAGCCCATGGATCAGTGACAAATCCTCCAATATTATAACCGAGTTATAGCTGTAGAGAGCCCAGTGCTGTTACTAACTTATTTGCCCAGAACAACCAGTGCCTGCTTCCCCATTTGGCTGAATAGTCTTGCCCTCATGCTACCTCAAAACTTCCTGCACATAAAGATAAAGCTGGTGTCTCTGCTTGCCAACCCAATGCTGTGACAGAAACCAGTAAGAAAAACATCAAGCCAGCAACTCAAAACAGCTGGCTGCTTGCTGCAAAGACCTTTGGAATGCAAAAATCATTTATTGCAACAGGACTTCCAGGCATATGAACATAGGTTGGAAAGGACTTACTACCTTCAGTCTCCTGAGGCTGAAAAGAGATTATGAAGATGACATTTTAAGGAGGGAATTGTTTATTTGTGATAGAAACTGGGGGAAAAACAAAACCTTGGTTACTTTTTGAACTATGAGCAGGATTTAACAAAGCAGCTTTCAGAGACATTTCCCTTATCAAAATGTCTTGCAAAATCTGAGGGTGAGGAAATGGTTGGAGAACTCACAACTTTTCAGAACTGCAGCTAAACACATGAAAATGCAGCCCAGGAACTGGCAGAGAACTTCCTTTCCATGAGTGGGGAGTTGACAGAAACCTTGCAATGACCCAGGAGTAGATGGAAAAGGACAGGGAGATTAATGTGATTCTGAACAGACAAGCAGCCCTTACAGAAAACATGCTACACTGAAGCTTCCCTCCCACTCTCTCCCTTCCTTGGCACCATCCTGCAGTCTCAACTAGTCCATCTCTGGATCCCCAGGCCTCCAAAGAATCATCAGACTGGAAAAGAAAGATCCTCAAGGACCCAAAACACAGCACCTTCTCACAAGGCACTGACCACAGCAGTGCCCACCTCAGATCCCTCCAACCCAAATAAGACTTTATTGCTGCAACAATATTGCTTCTGGCCCTTCGGATTCCTGAAGGGTCATCAGGCAGAAAATCCACAGCCACAAACAGCTGTAGCCTGTAATGTTCAGAGCTGTGGGAGCTGTCTGCATTGTGCTGTCACTGATAAGTTCAAATCATAGTATTTACCCCATTTTCTTTCTTTTTTTTTTTTTTAATTTATAATACTCACAGTATGTATTCACTATTTTCCTGTTTGCATCTTTGCACTTCCAGTTTTCAAAAAAAAAAAAGAAAAATTTTTATTCATTGCTGTAATTTGAGTTTGCATTTAATAATACTAGTTTGAAGCTATTAAAAAACATAATCTTTTAGACCCTTATTTGCAGGACTTTGACATTTTGTGGTGCGCTCCAGGAGACAAGGGTCCAGTTTAATGTCCTTCAAAAGCAATCTAACTTGCACTCAAGAAAATCACTCCACAAAATGCGCTAATGGGTGGTAAATGGTTCAAAACCAGCTTAATTTGCCAAATCAGAATGCTTACTTAGTCCAGGCAGTGTCATCTTACCTGCTTTTTTAAGTGCACGTTCCAGTGCCGTCCTGACATTTTCCAGATAATTGTTGAGGTAATAGTTGCTTATCATTGTGGCTGATGTTATTGTTGTTGTTGTTATTTAATAAATATTTTATCAAGGAAGGTAGAGTATGTAGCAATCAAGGAGAAGGTAAGACCACTTGGTAGTGACCCTACCAGCAGACTAACCAAGGCCTGGACACACACCCGCTGCTGTCACCCAATCATCCACAGAGTTAAATTGGCTCTCTGGTACTGCTTTTGGCAACAAACACCCTCCCAGATAGTGGCTGGGCACAATTCAGGTAGCACAGGCCAGGAACCACCCCCTCTCTGTTTTGGAGGGGTGACAATGCCCCACAGTATGAACGTGAGTCATGCCATGCCAGATGGCCTCAGGGACAAATAACGGTCCCTGGCCCATTTAATTTCCTAGTACAGATGTTGTTCCTCTCTCTGTAGTGTTCTTGAGACCTCATTTTCATTAAAAATAGAGGAATGAGCTGCTGCAGCCCTAGCACTGTGCATCAGATCATTACAAATCCTTCTGGAACTGCCTGATTAATCCTTTGTTATCTGGAATTTCTACCCGCACCCTGTCACTGCCTCTCATCCTAATCCTGTGGCACTACTCCTTCCCATCAGGTGACACTCAGTTCGATTGCCCAGAAGAGCACCGCACAGGGTGAGGAGGCTTCAGGAGTGTGCTGTGAGAGTATTCAGTCTGGACTGGAAAGGACTGTAAGTAACATGTAATAAATGTATGGGCAGACTATTTCCCATCAGATACAAAAAATATATAGAGAAAGACTGCATTAAAAGGCTTTTGGTTTTGATGTCCTGCACTCAGAAGTTACAAAATGAAGCAAAGTGACATTTACAACTGTCATATGAAGTCAATACTATGTATTCTCTAATTGCAAAATAAAAACCTTCTTTCTCATAAGATACCTCCCTCATCTGGGATGAGTCCCAGTTGATATTTAGGACCAAGACTGAAGCTGATTCCAGTTATCTCAGGCTGTATGCACCTCCATGTTCTGTTTGCATCACACCTTTCAGCTTACTCCAAAGTACTAAAGTGTTTTCCTGAAGTGCCCATCTAGAAATTAGTTTGCAAGCTCACTTGCTGGAATTGTCTTCAAATATAGGAGACACAGAGGGTCCTGCTGTTAAGGTGCAGTCTGGGCTGTGGAGAAGACTTTGATCTTGTGGCTAAAAATTCTTCTGTCTCTTCTCCCAAGTAGGACTTAGTGTTTTACCATCCTCCCCAATCTTGCCTTTTCCATTTGTTTCACTTACATCTGCATGCAAATCTTGCTTTTCTCCCTGATTTCAGTTTTAGACTCCTACCCCAGCAAGTCATTGCCACAGTTTAACATGCATGTAAATCAATTTGCACAAGAGGCATCCCACTCTCCTTCCACACCCCAAACATGCTCCTTCACCTATTCTTAAACTGCAGTTGTCAGTTGTCCCGTATCCAAAAGCCTATGAATGCTACTAGTGTTCAGTGAACAAGTCACCTGCTTTTCTTTGCATGGGACAAGAAATGAGTTTTCATTATTTTAAAAAAATAATAGCTGTGTTCATTTAAGATCTCCTAATATTATTTTGTTCAGGCTAACACCCACCAATCACAACACTGGTTATGACAGTTTAGAAAAATCATAAAGAAGTCAGAATAGTGCTAGTTTCTAGCAAACATCTGATTTTCTCTTTATAAGCAGAAGCTTGCACTTGTCTGAAGGAACCTAGGGTTTCCATGCTACATTTATGTCTTCTGTCCTACCAAAAGACTACCTCATCTACTGCAACAAAGGCCACATGCTGAGAGGAATCCATCTATCTTCATGATGTATGTTTGGCCCAGAGCCTGAAGCCACAGCTATATAGCTAGAGATGGTTCAGTAGGTTTGGTAGAATGGTTGTTAAAATTGACTGCTAAGTCCTGAGCCAGCTGTTAAAATCTGCCTCCAGCAAGCACTGCTCCTGGTGATTCCTGTCCTCTCTCATTATCTTCAGAGCTTGCTCCTCCCTCTACTGCCACCCACTTGTTTGTGCTTGGATCTGGAGTCCCTGGTTGCCCCCAATGGCTCCATCTGCACTTGCAGTGCTCTCGTCACCTCTGTCTTTCCTAACTTTGGCCACACAGCCTTGTGACCCCTTTGGCCCACCACTGAGTTTGAAGAAGGATGCAGCCAGATCAACTCCTTCACTGGGAAGTAGCAGGCACTGGACTCTCTGGGGGGAGGACTTTTGATTCTTTCTCTCCTTTAGGGCAAAGAAGAACAGGCTAATTAAAACCAGTGAACTTGGGGAGGTGTTAGCTGCTGCCTCACATGTTGGGTTTATAGGCGGAATCTTGTTCTCTTTAGGCTTCCAGATTTTTCTCAGTTACTATTTCTCCTGTCACATACTCACTGTTTCTTCTGTCATACACTCACTGTTATGCCTGCCCTTTCAAAAACTTTTCTACAGTCCTGCACTTCATCAGTACAATAATTATTTCAGGCTTCCCTGTTAGACATAGCAAGCTAGTGTGAGGTACAGAGAAGTGAAAGGAAGTCATCTTCTTGATTTCAGTAAGCTTTGGATGAGGTATTTTTCCTTGATGAATCCTGTTTTTTCCTCCTCTTCTTTCACTCACTTTGGTATTTTCAATATGTGTGTGAGTGTGTGTGACTGTGTGTTTGTGATCTCCATCTCCTAAACTTTTAGTGCTGAGAAGGATACAAATTTGGAAGATAAACTCTAAAGACATCATCGATGAAGCATTGAAGCCAATTCCATGTTTTAATCTTGCATAAATTATCCTGGAATACAGCCCACATTTATGATGTGTGAGAGAATAGAAAAATAATGGGATTACTCAGAAGTTTCAGATGATTATAAACATATGGTGCAGGACAGTATAAGAACAAAACATACTGAGGGAAATATCATCAGTAAATGAAAGGTTAATAATGGAAAAAGTAAGTTTGGAGCCTCATATGTGGCCTATTATCAAACACTACTGACATGAAAGAATTCCTGCAGAGCTGTTAAAAGTGGACAGCTAGTAGTTTAATGATTGTAACAAGAAAACTTTAAGGCATTGGAAAGGAAACTATATGATTATAAAAGAACTCATCACATATTTAAGCCTCCTATGAAAAATGGTAGTTTTGTGCCTGAGGTTCCGGACTGGGACTCAGATCTTGATTTATTTCCCAGTTCTGCTACAGATTTCCTCTGTGACCTTGGGCCGGTTACTTTGGAAGAAACATGTTAAAGCTCCTAAATGACTTACAAATCCGAGTCCCTTTTCCAAAAGGGGCACAGCAGCAGATTCACAAAGGGACAAGTATGTGGGAACGCTGACTGTAGCCAGCACTACCCCCAAAGTGGCAGTGTGCTGCCCCACCACTTTCCGGTTCTGAGCACCAACAAGCAACTGTGCCCTGGGGGAGATGGCTGTCTTCTGAATGCCCCCGGAAAATGAGCAGGAGATCAGCTGCCTTCTGACCTCCTGTGGGTCTGTGGAGCAAGCAGCCTTGGGAGCTGCTGTCTCTTGTGGTTTCTAGCTTCTGCTCAATTTTTATCAGTGGCTCATCTCTGGAAGAGGCTCAGGTGTGATGCCTGGATCTGTGCATGCAGAATATGCCAAGAGGGACATGATCAGTAGACTTACCCCGAGAAACACAGGGGCTCCTGGCTCTTGGCATCCTGCTTGGGTCAGAAGAGAAGGAACCAGGAACAACCATCTCTCTCAAGGGCAAGTGGTTTTGGTGTGGGAAACCTTCCACCTGGTTTGCTGCCCACCCATGACCCTCAGCCTCAGAGCTCAAACCTACTTCCCCCAAAGTCCAAGGGAAGTGGGAAGAAAGATGGATAGGAGCATGCTGGCCTCGCTTGCCCCCAGTCTGTGAAGCTGAATTGTAGCAAATATGCAGAGCTCCCCTTTTCTTGCTTAGAACCTTGGGCTTCAGTATCAGGGTTAGGAATGAAATAAGTGTTTATTTTTTGCCAATGCAGGAATCAGCTTCCTAAGAAAACTTACATAGCAACCAAGCAAGCATGTAAACTTGAAACACCTAAGTGGTGTTGCCTCCAGATTTCAGACAGCTTTGAAAAATGGACTCTTTTTGCTGTTCCCAGCTTGTGAAGGACAAATAGCAAGAGCAGAATAATCTTTGTCTCCCTCATCCTATATTAGTCCATACTGTACATAGTCTCACAACTCACACACAAAATAGGAATGCAAGAAGTAATAAACCTGCAACGTAGGTAGGGAAGCCAAGGATGGATATTAACTCTAGCTTTCCATATGCTATAGCAATGATAAAAGGATCTTGCAGGCATTTCTTTCTCCCCTTAATATGTAGTATGGTCATAACTCAGAAACTGCTTTGGACAGGATTCACGAACGGCTGTGTCTGTGTAAAGTCAGTTGAAAGTAAATAACATACTTTCCGCTTCAGTTTCTTGGATATCTCCATTTGCCATGGTTTGTTTCATTCTGCATGGAAGTATATGAAGGTTCAGGTATGTGGTAGATCACAGAGGTGAAGAATGTTAGGTTTCTGAAAATCAAAAATGTCCTAGCAGAGAATTTCCCTTAAAAGCATATATTTTCTTGTCAGTGGTTTTGGCATGAGCAAAAGATCCATACAAAACACATGAAAAAAATTAGTAAAGGGGTAAAGGTGTATGCTTATAACTCAAAATTGAATATTTTAGCAATCCATGTTTGCTGACAGGAGCGGGGAAATACAAAAGAATCCAGAAACATCAAGGCAAATATTTTCACTTTCACCAAAACATTTGCAACCTATGAGTCTCCACCTACACCTACTGGTTTCTCAGCAAAGCCGAGGAAGGCTGATCTCACTGCTAGCTGATCCTGATGCACTAAAGGAAAACTGTTATAAGTATTGACTGCTGCAAATTTACATTTCATCAAAGTTGTTTGACTCTTCTCAGTGAAAGCAGGAACAATTTCAGATACACAAGTAGCTAAAGTCTTGGTTAATAGGTTAGGTTCCACATTCAGAAAAGAAAGTTTCTGTCACTGTGACCTTCTGTATCTGCTTTTATAATCAATGTGATCAAAGCAGTCAGTGTGTCACGGGACAGGATTCCCTTCTGGAATATTTCCACAGGACTGGAGACAGCTGTTACCAAAAAAGCTGTAGGAAATCTGTCTGTAACTGATGCTTTTTCCCAAGTTTTAAGTCTTGAAAGGATCTTTCTGTTTCCTGTAAGTACTTGTCTCTTTTAATTTGATGTATCTGCTTGTAGAGGGGAATCCTTTTAGTGTCAGTTTATCACTGATATTTGTCTGAAATCACTTTGGTCAAAATTATAATTTTCTAAATCTGTTGGCTACTGTATTTGTCTCTGACAAACTACTATTGAGTCATAAACTTCTAGGTCAAGGGGGTCATATGATCATCCCATCCGACCTTGGGCATAAGACACACCACAATTTCAGTGATTCCTGTAGAAAGCCTGCTGCTTCTGGTTGACATGTTTTGCCTTCAGAGGGACAGATCTCCTGGGGATTAGACTGCACCTACTAGAATTACAAATGCCAGGGAAACAGCTGAGTGGTTGTGGTGGCTCCTCCTGAACATTCTGGCTGTGTCCCATCTGGGTCCTACATGCTTATTCCTGGAAGCACTATTAGTCCCAGTTCATTTTCCATTTATTCTGTATTAAAAGTTTGCTGTCTTTAAATTACCCAGCAGCACCATACGAAGTACAAGGATAGTAAAACCACTGTTTTTGTGTCAGAGTTTTACAGTGCAGCCAAGAACTGGTGTCATCTAAGCATGAGACTGTGGCGAGATACACTAATATGGTTCCAGGGAATTTAGACGTACTGAAATCACACAGAGTGCGACGAAGCACAGGTTCCCTGCCTTTGGACTGGCCATCTCTTTTCACAGCTCAGTGAAACCCCATCTCTTTCTTCTGTCGTTGGCTGCACCTTGCTATTCCCTCACTCCTGCAGTTTGGAGGTAGATGATGATCCTTCAAGACAGAGCTCTGCAGTCTTGCTCCATGCTTCACTGAAGCATAACATGGAGCATGCGTTGACTCCAGTGCTTTTTTTTTTTTTTCCCAAGTGCATAGCAGCATACCCTTTCCAATGCAGAGTCCCATGCCTGTGGGAACTCTGAAGAGGGTTTCTCAGTCTAAAGAGTTTTGTGCCCACAACTTACATACCAAAACCTGTTTACAGTGAACAGAGTTCAGAGCCATTGGCCCCATGAACCATTTCACAGGCTGTTGAGCACTTCCACCAGTACATCATAAGCTTACTGTTTTGAGATCCTGAGCCTTCTCCTTGCATGTCCTCCATTATCTTCAAACTTTACATTTCCATTTCTTTTTTGTTTTTTTTTTTTTTTCAGTGACAATATACCAAAGACAGACCATTGTTGCCAGTTTTGTTTTCTTTATCTTTAATCATTCTAAATTCAAAATCTGGGGTCATAAATACAGCAACATGTTTTTAATTAGACCTGATGGACAACAATGTCTGATGATATTTGTTACCAAGTACTCCTCAGTAAGAAGTTCTCACTGCAGTCTTATTTTCTGTTTACGAGAGATAGAAATCACATCTATTTTAGTCTCTATTGCTAAATCTCTCTTTTTTTTTTTTTTTTTAATTCAAGAGGACTGAGGAGTTTTCCTTTCTCTCAAATTTAAATAATTAAGTCTGTTCATAGATTCATTTATGCCATAGTCTGTGAACTGTCCTAATAAGGACACATTTTGTAGGTTCTTTGTCAAAAAGAACATAGAATACTATTAAGTGGCTGAACTATGATTAACCTGCAAGTCCGCATGATTGACAGAAACATTAATCTTATTTTCAAATGAAGGCTCAGACCCTGTTGGAAAGATATGCTTTGTTTAAAAACAAGCTATTTGCCTTAATTCAGATATAACCAAATCATATAACAGCGTTTATCAGGTCAAATTTCCTGATGTCTTCTCAGGTTAAAATAAAATTCATTCTTTCATAAGTTTTTCACTTGTTTGGTTTTTTGTTGTCCAGTTCTGTAACTGTGAAAGATGTGGTATAGATTTCAGTTAATGTGAGTAGAAGCCAATTAGGTAAACCAGAATGCCAGATTTTAAGAAGTGCATTACAGTCTTTCTAGAAAATAGGTCACCCAAAAAGCTTTCAGAGCTAATTGTTCCTGAAAGTGGAATGGCTATTACTTACTGCCACAGGGTCCTCTGATCTTCCTGCAACCCTACATGAGTCTGTTTATTAATGTTTTCTTTTAAAATGGAGCCCTTCTGCCCTTTGGTTTTGATGTGCTCAGTACTTAAAGAGTAGAGCACTAAAGACTACAAAACCAATGAGATTATCTGTGACTAATATTTTAATCTAGAGAGCCCTGGAATTTCTCGTGCATGATTTGAGCTGTTGCATAACAGACTGACAGCAGACATTGCATCTCTGTGCTTCTCAGGAACCTATTCAATCTTTTCCTGAGACCTACCTGTTCTGTAAAGGTTAGTGTACGTAGGAAAGGTATTAACAGCTTTTCATTGCAATTTCACCTAATAAGTTTTTCTCAACACTGACTGTAGAAACAGAGAACATTAATAAATGGATAAGAATGACATACATGGATAAGAATGAAACCCTGCAAACAGTGAATTAAAAAACAGTAACAGATAGATATATTTACCTTACAGAATACATGTTGTGTTTTCCCAAATTTTTCACAGTTCTCTTGAGATCATACAGTCATAGAAGGGTTTGGGTTGGAAAGGACCTCAAAGATCATCTAGTTCTAAACCCCTCTGACATGGGCAGGGACACCTTCCAGGTTGCCCAAAGCCCCATCCAACCTGGCCTTGAACACTTCCAGGGATGGGGCCTCCACAACCTCTCTGGGCAACCTGTTCCAGTGCCTCACCATCCTCACAGAAAAGAATTTTTTCCTAATATCTAATCTAAATCTATCCTCCTCTAGTTTAAATCCATTACCACTGGTCCTATCACTCCATGCCCTTGTAAACAGTCCCTCACCATCTTTCCTGTAGGCCCACTTAGGTACTGGAAGGCTGCTATAAGGTCTCCCTGGAGCCTTCTCTTCTCCAGGCTGAACAACCCCAACTCTCTCAGCCTGTCCTCATAGGAGAGGTGCCCTCTGATCATCTTTGTGGCCCTCCTCTGTACTCCATCCAACAGGTCCATATCCTTCTTGTCCTGGGGACCCTAGAGCTGAACACAATACTCCAGGTGGGGCCTCACGAGAGTGGAGTAGAGGAGGAAAAGATAACATTTTAGATACCTAAGATGTATCTGGTTTAAAGCTTCCCTTTAGAGCAAACAGCTCGCTATCTGTACTTACCTTATTTGGCATACATGATAGGCAATGGAGCCTACACAGTGCAAATATTAGGAACTTACTGTACCAGTCCTCCTAAATAAAATGAAAAGTTACTAATTTCATCAATGGAGACAACTTTCCTTTAAAGTCAAAGTAGTAAGAGTCTGTATTCATAGGAGTAAGTTAAAGTGTAATCTTAACTGCATTTGGACAACAGAAATGAATAGTAAAAGCCAACTGTCTGCAGCTGATCAGAAAGCTGCAGATGCACTCATTTGTACTGAGGCATCTTATCACTTACTGGAGATGAGCCAAGTTTTACGTGTGGAGACGATGTGTCAAATACTGGGAAGTTCACAGGAATTTGTATCATACCTTACTAAGGTGATCTTGAAAAATCTCTTAGGAACTTAGCTGTCTGTAATGTATCTAAGTTTGTCACAAAGACTTCTGTGCTCATCACTGGGCCTGTACATGAAAGGAAAAGATCACAGTATGGGTTTGTTCTAAATGTTTTTCTCTGCCTGATTCATGCATCCAGGAAGTCTGGGACATCATGTCGAGAACAGGTTTTATAAGTGATGTCCTAAGAAATATCAGTGGAGTACCTGATCCGTTCATTCTGGAGGTACTGAAGTATGTTAAGTTTATGTTTTGTATGTCCAACAAAAAGGGTTAATTTCTGTTCTGTGTTGTACAGAAGAGCTCCAGTGAAAAGTTCTTGGACAAAAGTTCTCTGGAATCAGAGAAAGCATAAGTTTCCCATACATATGAACAAGCATTTTGCAAACAGTAACAGCATTCAACAGTGGATATATAGCTCAGCTGGACAATAAAGACTACATGAAGGACTGTAGCCACTTCTGTGTCCACTTCTCCTCCAGTCTTTGTAACATGTCCCCATTTGTTCCTACTTTTTGCTTAGCTAATATATATTTTGACTTTGTACGATGGGGATTCTGACTGCTAAATGGGATTTAAGCAATCTTCATTGGCAGAGCATTCAAAGAAAAATACGGTGGAAGAGTGATTAATCTTGTGGGCTTTACGTGCCCCCTGGTGGAAAACTTCCTTAGTGTAGCCGTGAGGATCTCATGCAAAAACATCTCTTGTAAACAGATGTGTGGTTCATGAAACATATCTGAGTCCCATTCTCATTTGAGGCACTGCACTATTATCGGTGTATAGCCCATGAATAAGAACACACAAGATCCCAAGTTACAAATGAGCACCTGGACTCATTTAAGCACTGCTAGCATGATGTACATTGCTCGTACGGTATAAATTGCTGGCCTAAAATTTCTTGCAGGCAAATGATGCCAAGCTCTTAATATATATAAAATGAACTCTAGTAACTTAAGCAAAATAATCACAATTTTCCCCACAGTCTTTCCAGGATTTCAATCTGGAGGGTTTCGAAGGATACACAATACCTTGTTACAAACCATATAATGTTTTAAAAAGTATCCAACTGACAACCTTGGCTAACATCGTATCTTCTATCTAGATTACTTCAATATGTCATGTCCATATCACACCACTCTGTCCATGGTCCCAATGCCAAGGATTTCTGTCTTGTCCAACCTTTCCATCTGGAAGTAATGAGCTTAATATTCTGGCTCTAGCCCCATAAAAGCTATGTCACAAAAAAGTAGCAGTCTTACGAACTGTTGTATACCCTGAAGACAAATTTGAGATCCACATAGCCTCTCGAAGTTCTACTCAGATTCATTTAAAGACAAATTTTCCACTCTACTCCCATAAGACCTACAGCATACCATAAGACTGTAAGAACAATTTGACAACCATTTATGCTCAAATCCTGTCCTAGACATGTCAAAGGACTGTGCTTAACAGATAATGAAGGGCTAGGATGTTCCTTTGGGCAAAACACATTGTATTATAAGATTTGCTCTTAAGATGGCTGCTCTTTTCATTGTAATTCCTGTGAAAGCCTAAAACAAAGGAATCAGAAGTTCTTTCTTTTCAAGTCTTTTCTCATGTTGTATAAAGTGAATGTAACCTCTCAAGGAGCTCATTATATGTATGGAGAAAATAATGAGGCAGGTATGCCCGTCAGCTTGAGCTTTAGCTGTGACTCCTGCTCCTTAGCAGAGCCTGGAGGCTGAGAGCATCAGCAGTGCTCCCTTCACTGCTGCTGTAAGGAGGGATCGAGAGCTGTTCTGGGGAGGGTCCGCTTTAAATCCCTTTTCTCCACAATTTCTTTCTTTTATCACAGAGTGAGAAGGGTGGAACATCAGTCTGAGCAGAGGTTTTATAAGTGATGTCCTAAGGAGTATCAAGAACTACTATAACATTGTCTGTGAGTTGTTTTAATTTTCTTATTAGCCATTTTTTGTCTCATTTTCTAGTATTATCAGCAGTTTGGGAAAAAAAAAAAAAAAAAAAAGAGTCCTGAGCCAAAATGTGACAGCATTCCTCAGACACCTCACCTGGGCTGCATAAATTTACAGAGGGAAACTTATCTCACCTACCTTAGGCACCTATTTTAGTATGGGAAGAATCTTCCATTGGAAATGCCTCTCTCCCCACATTAAGTATAGACAAAGATAGACCTGGAATAATAATTAAATAACTAAAATAAGGTGATATCAGTTGCATTTTTTGATGCCAGGATTAAAAACAGAACTTGTTGAGTCAGCTCTTATGTCTGCCATATTCTTACACCATTATAAGAACTTATTTTCTAATTGCTTGACTGCTTTAATTGCATCTAAATTGAACTCTTTATCATTTAATTGAAACTTCATTCAATGCTTTTCAGAACAGAAACCAATTTTAATAATATTGTCTTACTCTTCACTAGTAAGATGTGCAGGTACAGGTGAATTAATCATATGTTCTTAGAATCACTACTGTGTTATTACTGGCTGGAAAAAAAGATGAAGAATTGAAAAATGCAGTTGTTCTGAAACCAAAATGCTTTGCACAGTCCTATCAGATTTACTGAAATTTAATTTTGGCAGATAGGAATATTCTGACATTGCCAAAATGTTCTGTTTTATAATTTTGGAACTGGGCATCTAATATTTCCTTTCAAAATAGTTTTTCATGTTTAATGTTCTTATGATGTGTTTCATTTTGCGTTCTCAATACAATTAAAAAGTCAACCATAATAAAATGTTTCTCTCTGAGATGTTTCAGTTGATATAAGACATTTTTCTTAAAACTTTCTCTTCCAGATAATTTCAAAATTTTCGGAAGTTATGCCTAACTGGCCTAGCTTCAAATCTGAAAATCCTCTGCAAATTTATTTTTGACATAGATATGATTTACTGTTGATATTCCACCAAGAGTATGTCAGTCATAAGCCTCTTAATATGCTGAAAGGAAAATAGATTCACTGTTCCTCAGAGAGGACTTCACACTTACTGGGCCAGGACTTAAAATCTGTTTCCACAACTGCAAGAATACCCTGTATCAAAACACTTTTCTTCAAGTGAACCTGAGGATAAATTGGTGGTACTTTTTATGTCACCTTGCAAAATTTAAAGTGGTTAGAGGATATAAAATGAAATATTATCATCTCTGAAAATACAGCTGTGTTAGTTTATAACATTAAAATGCTTGTCTGGTTAAAGTTCACAGTTTCTCTCATTTGCCTCTGTAAGGGGCATGTTCAAGAAACCAGAAAGGAAGTATTTCTACATAGCTATAGAATCAGAGACATCAGGTTTGATATGTTTATTTATTAGCATCAGTCTGTGTAACAGTGTCTTCAAATACAAATTTGCTGTAAGGAGCCAGATCTCTCAGCCTATTGAGTTCATTTTGTGCTGCTTCATAGCTCACTTCATAGCAGTGGAAAATGATGTGTACCATCTGGAGGGTCCTCCTGAATATTGTTTCTGAGAAGATGGACTCTGTAAAGCCAGCAGAGATGTCTTCACTATCTGTGACACCTCTGCTGTGTTGCCTGGCATGAGGAAAAGGAGTATATTTACAGAGAAGACAGAGCATGTGGAGAGAAAAGCATTTTCACTGCCTGATTTTCCCAGAACCTATGAGTTCAATTCACTGGCAATATTTTAAAGCATTTCTCAGCAGTGTTTTGTTCAAATGCTGGTGGTGCTGTAGAGCCGACTACATTTTCAGCCACTGCCTTCCCTGCTTTCCGCACAAGCAGACTAGAACTCAGCCCAAATTTTTCCCTAGCACTTAGACATCTTGCTGTCTGCTGCTTTCCAGGTCATCACTTAGGCTGTCCTCCTGAGTATGGGTCAACACAGGTGATTGACTCCTATGCTGAGATGTCACCCTGACTACAGCTGGACTCTGCAGGGAGATGGGCACCTCCCTGTGAGATCCTCTGGCAGGCTGACACTAGTGAAGAAGGCTCCTATTGCTATAGCAGCTCCCAGTGTATGTGCAGCTCCCTGTGTCTGACAGCTATTTAAGGTTTCCTTTACTCAAACCACTCCAAAGCCTACCATTTCAGCAGAACTCAAGACCTTTAACAACCAAGCAATCCTTCTCTCCACTCACAATAGACATACTTAAATGCGAATTAACAATGTTTTAAAAAAAAAGGTAAATTTCAGCTTTTATTCAATGTCATAATGATCTGGTCATGCACTGAAAATCCATCATAGAAGCAAAGAGTAAAATCACTGTCTCTTTCCAAAAGGGTTTATAATGCTAGTATAAAGAAAGAAATACGGGATAGACACAGGTGGGAAGAACAAGGAAATAATGAGGCAATCTTAGTTTTTGTGAAATGCATTAGCATCATCTCTAAAATCTGAGCTAAACTATCCTGCTTCCTTTGGCCTTCTCACCTGTATGTCTGTCTTTGCTGGAATTCAGTTTTGACAATGTTCATTCTCAGCATTCTTATAATAGTGAATTAAATGACCCTAAACACAAATGTGTCCAGGATTAAAATGATGTATTGTAATGATTGCAACAATTCTGAAGGTGGCTTGAGAGTTAGGATGATTGTTACACCAAACTGCTTGGAGAGCAAGAAGCTACCTCTAAGTGTTCTTCTGATATCCAATT
The DNA here is from genome assembly GCA_013400195.1 of Aramus guarauna. NCBI lineage: Eukaryota > Metazoa > Chordata > Aves > Gruiformes > Aramidae > Aramus > Aramus guarauna. The sequence continues at coordinate 54,314 of VXBL01001819.1, forward strand.
ATTTGTCCACAGGTCATATAAATTCATATTGCTAAGCAGGTTACTTTTATGTACTACTGTTGAAATCTGAATACAACTGCTTTTCAAGTTTCATCTAATTTTTCAAGACTGTCTTTCAGAGGAAATGGAACCTAATGTGATTTAACTGTTGGGGGACGTAGAGGAGGGTTAAATTCAGTCAATTTATGTTCATTATAAACAAATCCAAATTCCTAGCTAGTATGGTATGACTAACATATGTCACATACTACAGCATGTCTGGTGTACCCTTTAACATTTTAACAGTCCATCAGACATTAATGTGACTTAAACATCAAAAACAGGTTCATTTTGCCATTAATATCCTGAAACAAGAACATCTAATATACACATCCTGAGATTTAATCTGTAAACATAACCAAAAATGTCTGGATGAAGGGGGCTTGTTTATATTTCAGTAGTGCTACTTCCATGAAGCATGTGTCTGCTATCTTTAGTATGCAACTCTAGCATCCTACCATTGAGAGAGCCCTAATGTCTTTGATACTGTTAGGGAGACTTATAAGTCTTCTACTGACATACCAGTCCCTTTGTAGATTCCCTAAAGTTAAAGCTACTGATAAACATAACTTGTCTTATAAAGAGGGGAAGAATTTTAAAACCACTTCAAACACGCTCAAGATTTCCCTATTCATTTTTCCATGGTGTGAAAGCAGGTTCTGAAGTGAGCTGGAATTAAGAGGATATGCTTCTCTTTACCAAAGTAATGACTTGTTTAATAAACAAGAAGGGAAAAGGAAAAATGTGAAGATGCATACAGAGTGACAAAATAAGAATATCTGAGGAAAACTTAATAGAACACAAATGAACATTCAGTCCAGTCAAATCCCTTTATTTATTTTTCTATCATGATTCAAATACTTGGTTCTTGCATTGATGAATACTCAAGGAGATACATTTCTTAGGAATTAGCATAGGACAAAGCATATGTGCACTAATAGTCTCAAAAACACACTGTATCTATCAACTCTGTTAGGAGTGATTGAAGCCACTATAGTCAGGAAGATAATGAGAAAAAAAGAGAAGAAAAAAAGGAATAGTTATACCCTTTGATATCTGCAAGATTGTTTAATCCAGCTCTTACGTAGATAAAACCACAATGTAATTGCTATGGAGTGAGCTGCATTAGCAACTATGGCCTTGGAAAACCAGCCAGATAGATTCAAGGTCTGAAGTACAGATGAATACTTCAATGAAGGCATGTCTTAAATCAGTCATTGCACTGGTGGAATTTGTCAACAGCATGATTTTTTGAAGAAAAATGCAAATTCATCTCAAGTTTTTGCACCAGTGCATGTGTTTCCATTAAATTTTTGTCAGGACGGTTTTGCAAGCAGAGGCTGGAATTTCTCATCAAAACCAGGCAGAGAGAATCCCTTCTCAAAATAGCAAATGGCATGGGAAACTCCTTTGGCATAGAAGAACAAGAGCAAGGACTTCAGTATGGTGTCCTGAGCAATTTTATTTCAGTATGTGAAACAGGGCCAGGACGAACCTGAGCACAGGCAGATGATTGTCAGTACAGTTAAATTGTTAGCATGGTCCTTGGCAATAGTTTGGCCTGGGCTAACTACCTCTCTCCCAAAAATATCCCAGCACAGCTGAGGGCATAGTTTGAGCCAGTATAGATGCAGTCAGCATGTTTTGGGGGGTAAAAGCAATTAACTGTGTCAACACAAGCAGTGCGAGCTGGCCTCAGGGCAGACAGCAGTCCCTGGGCAATTTCATTTACTAGTACAGCTGCAATACAGTAGTCCCTGTGAGCACATGGGGGAGTTATACGATACTAGGGGAAAAGACTTTTTCACATGCATTTTTGCTGCAAATTTTTCTGGAATGGCCTCAGCATTGTCCCAGTGCAGACTGAAAATGATTCCTGAAACCATGACTTTTTTGCAAAATAAAATTCTTGTTTTCTGGCCAACTCTAGTACCAATTTGACAATATTGACATAGAAACTAACAGAATTTATATTAGTGAAACCCCTAGTGTGGGTACAGCTATGCAGATAAAAGAATAGTTTATACATATTTCTCTTCCTGTAGTGCCTCAGCATTAGGGGTTCACTCAAATGTCTCACTCAGATTCTATGTCAGGTTTTTTTCATGTTCTTCTCTTTCAACAAATGTAGCATGAAAAAAGCCCCACACAGGAACTGAGAGGGAATAAGATATGGATGGGCAAAGGCTGCATGTCCAAATGCCTGTATATTCTGAACACACACAACATTTGAGATACATATATGTTGCTCTGATGAGGTTCTAGTGGTTGATAAAACCTAGGGCATAAGGAACGCACTGGTAATTTATTTTAGGGGATATGGATTTACTCAAATATACCATGAAAGCTGTGCACATATTTTTGAAACATATGCATTCATCTTTCTATGTGTAGATTCCAGAGTTTATCAGCTGAGAACACCAGTCTTCGAACTTCAGGTAGATGTCAAAAATCCCAGATCTACTTCTGTCCATGTTCTATAAGAGCAATTTAGAAAATGGTCATGCATCCACATGTCCACCTTAGAACTCCTTGAAGTTAGATGGGATTTCTCACATCATGTCATGTTTCCTAACTAGAAAAATTGCCTCTCTTATAAAGATCTGTGGATATACTCTTTGAGGTTTTCAGTCTTCTTTACATAGGAGGATTTCTTTTTTCAAAGATAAATCCTGGAAAAGGAGAAATGCAGTGGTGGGAGGTAGAGGGGAGTGGTCTGAAGAAGAAGCAACACGTCAGAAGGATGTAGATGTATAATTAACTGAGATAACAAGATGTTCTTATTTAGGAGCAATGCTAAAACCTGAAGTGAGCCACTGAATACACCTGAGAGAGTTTTTGTGATTAGTGACGGTTGTCCTCATGTAATCATGGACTATGAGACCCTTCTGCATCAGTGCATCCAGTCCTTTGCATCATCACCAAGTTTTACCTTAAAATTAATTCAGTTTCTTGCAGCCTGGCTCTTCTAAGTGCCCATAAGATATTCTCATGCTTACTGACTTAATTTGCAGAACTCTGTAACTATTGCACATTTTGTGTGGGATAGATGGCCTTTGCTTCAATTTTCAGCCTCTGGAGACATGTTGCTTTGCTTTAGCTTCCATTAAAAAGCAGTGACTGTCCTCTCCATTGTATGAGAGGAAATAAAAATGTGAGTAATGAAGCAAACAGTATTCATCATTTTCTTGCTGTCTCACACTTTTAAAGCTAATTGCATGATGTCTGAGAAGTTGACTCATGTTCATTGAACACTTATACTAAAAACTCCACAGTTTCATATACTTCAACAGGCTAGTGTCTCTTTCTCTTTTGTTAAGATCAATAAAAATGAGTCACTGTGACTTTGCGTTAATGTTTAATTTCTAAACAAATGTTCATGCAGAAGTCAGGTCCTCCACAGGGATTAGCTATTGTGAACCATCTTTCTTTCCTTTCATTTTAGATTACTTGTGTTCTGTCTTACAGCCAAAATGAAACCTAGTTTCTCTCCTTTGACCACATCTCAATGTGGATAGTACGAAGCACTAAGAGCTTTCCATTGCTGTGGTATATGCTGTTAATTGCTAACATATTCTGCCACATCATTTTTCACAGTATTGGAACTTTTTAACTATACCACAACTCAACAAATATTAACAGGACCAGACATGTCTTGGAAGATGGTACTGCTAGTATTTCCTTCCTCCTTTGGTTCCCACTGAGCAGATGTAAATCACTTTGGGACTGCATTTCAGTTCTGAAACCTGTTTCAGTTTTGCACAAACCTAATTGGAGGTCATGTGGAGTTTTCTTTCTTTCTCAAAAACAACAAAAAAAGCAGTCTTTGAGCTTTAATTACCAAGAAGCTCTCCCCCACAGAATCCACTTCGGCAGATACATTGTAGGAAATCCATGAAAAAACACAGCCCCCAGTTTTTACTGAGAAACTACACAAAATTGTAACTGGCAAATACTTAGCCTCTCAAGACCCTGACCACGTGTCCTGCTCTTGTTCCCTTTGGCAGTTTCTCTTTCAAGCTCTTTTCAGGACCTGGGCTGTCTTGGGTGATGCATTCTGCACTGAGCCTTCATAGTGGGGCATGATCCTCAGCAGGGCCCTTGAGTACTCCTATGACTCAAACAAATGATTAATAAAGAGCAGACCCCAGGCTGCAAATTGCATTTCATTCACACCATTCAGATCTGGCTCCCACAAAAGGAGCTTGTCTTCATTCATTTGGTGCAAAATGAGGGATGGACTCAGGTTTCATGAGTCTAAAACCAGAGTTTTCTTCCTCCATTGGGGAATCTAAGTTTTCTTTTGAACAGAAATTTAGATTAAATAAAAAATACATTGCTTCTTTCACAGCCTTCTTGGCTGGGAGCCAGGAACTCATTTCTATAATTCTGGTTTATTCTACTTACTCTTTGCAGGTGGTTTCTGAACACTTATGATGCCCTGGGCAAGAGACTGAATACAAGTCCATTTTCCCAAACAAAAAATGACAATAGTACTGCTTGTGACATCTTCTGACCAGCCATATTGAGCTACCTAACATCTGAACCAGTGCATAGCATTTATATAATAATAATAATAATAAAAAATATTTTACTACTTGGTGTGACTTGAAATAGGATTGCCATTCTGTTTCTTATTTCCTTGAGAAAATAAAAATGCATGTAAAAATACATTTCTTGTTATTAGTTGAATTAATTTCTTAACCAGAGACAAAAGACTGGGGCAAAATCAACCAACCAACCAGGCAATGAAAAATCCAATACAATCCCTCCTGCCTCCAGAAAACAGACTTTTTGATCAGTTTCCTAATTTTCCTCTAAAAAAGCTGTTACAGAGCATCAGTGCTTTGGAAGAATAGGAGAAAGGCAACTAACTTAGAGAGAGATACAGTCATATCCTTTTTTTTTTTTTTTGGTAGAGATGTGTTATTTAACAGTCCAATAATTCTTCATCTGTTGAAAAACATACATAACAGCTTTATAGTGATCCAAACTCACTTTCCCTCAGCCTGTGTGTAGAACCAGCTTCATTCTCTTGTGTCTGTTCAGGGCCATGGAGGATGACTTTTGTTCAAGCAGAGCAGTGCACGTTGTCAGTGCCCTAATCTTGTCACTGCTAATATAGAAGTGTGGGATATTATTGTCTATATAACCCTGTATTGGATTGTGTCTCTGCAATATTAGAGTATGTAGCCACTATCAAAGTGTTTGGATATAGAGACTTTTCTGGGGTGTGTGGGTTTCTCGACACTTGTAAATAAATTTTTTAAAAAGGCTTTTTTTGAGGCTGGTGTCATCTTACAATTTAATGTTTTCAACCATTAGGCAATCTCATGCAAGAGGAGAATTTAAATTCTTCTAATAGCCTTGCTAAAGCTGAATAATATAACACCTTTCTGTCATGTGTTTCCAAAAGCTAAATCTTGCTTACTATGTAACACTAGGCAGTAATGAAGACTTTTTCTTTTTTTTTTTTTTTAAATTTGGCTTTTTTAAAAAAAAGAGCTGGCCAGAAAACAAGAATGTTATTTTCAGAAAAATTTTCAAGGTTTTCACATTCATTTTTATTCTGATGCAAAAGGAAACCAAAGCATGCAATTGCATTTTTTTATTATTATTATTATTTTTTTTTTTTTTTTAAGATGAGAGAAAGCCACCAGAATAATTGACAGCACTGCAATTCAAACATTTAGGTAGAATTAAATAAAGGCTTCATTTTAATTCCTGTCTTGAACTGAGCCACTGGCGTTTATAGTATAGGTCTCATAGACCACATACTGGATTTGAACACATAATTCACCCTTGACATGGAAGGGCCTGCCAATGTAAATTACTTGGAAATAATAAGCATCTTCTTGTGAAGTTTCAGGTTTGACAAATCACTATTCATAAGAAAAAGAAAAAAAAATCAGCTCCATTCCTTACTTTGCAAGATTATACATACAGAAGAATGCATAATAATACTATTGAAAGAAAGTACACTGAGGTAGAATTTAGATAGTCAGGGTGAAGATTCAGCTTTTCTTCATATTATACTCATTTGCAAGCATCAGGACACAATATTACTATAGCATATTTCACCAGCACTTTTGAGTATATGAAGTAGATAGAAACAATATAACCCTTGTGCTTATCATCTCCATAAAACAGAATTTAACCTTTAAAAAGCTAAGATACTACCTCACACATTCAGCTGCAATAAATTCCTTTAGCTCCATCTTAATTTTCAGGGCTGGCAATACCATGCTTGTGGGTATGTTTACACAGAAATGGTCTCAGGACAGTCTTCCACACCACATTTTCTTGGTATAGAAAATGAGCAAATATGGGCTGAGGCAGACATGCAGCACTCAAGAGCTAAAATGCATGAGGAAACTCGAGGACCACTGCATTGCCAGGAAGACTCAGAGGAGTGGCTGCCCATAAGCTGTATCCCAAAGAGCTGAGTAGGCACTAGGTGCACAGCAGGTTGGCAGATACGGATTCATTCTTCCATAGCAATGTAGCCCAGCAGAAAGGACTCAAGTCCTTTTGTCCGAGTGGTATTGCTACATGAGTGCAGGAACACAGCTTTACTGCTAATGATCCCAGTGCAAAAGCAAAGAAACATGAAATGGGCTTATTTGGTATTGCTCCAATGAGAAGACAGAAATACCAGTGTTTGCCAAGTGGGAAGGATGAAGTCAGCAGAGTATTTTGTTTCTAACTTTAGAAGATACAGCAAACAATGGAAAGAGAGAAGGGGTTGACTTTTAAAAAGAAAACTTTTTAGCATGCAGTTTACACTATTGTAACATTTGCACTTAACATGGGCCAGCTTTATTTTATTTATTTTTACATGTTTGCTCAATTTCAGATGGGGTAAGTGAGCCCTTAAAAATATATCCTCTAGGTTCATGATATACATCAGAGCTGTATAAATCTCCTAGGAGACTTAAACAAAGAGAACCTAAAAAAGATGTTCCTTATTTTGCTGTAGTTCTGTCCATGATTAATGGAAGCCTCTGATGATGACTGCAGCTCAGTATATTTCTTGGCACTGTCACTGTGTTTTCCTTTCTTCTCAGCTGGGTCAAGTCATAGTGACTATAAAAAGTAGAAGCATGAGGTTTTTCTTGACAGTTCAGTAATATAAAAGAGGGCCTGCTGCTGTACAGGGTGTTGTTTTGTACATAACTGTGGGTGTTTGTGAGGACATGATAGAGATTAGAACAAGATAAATAGCAAAGAGAGAAAGGATACAGATGAACTTTTGCAAAAGCAACTGTGCTCAATTTCCATGCCGGCAACCATTTCTAGGAATGGCTCTTCGTACCAGTATGTTAGCAAAAATTTTGCTTTTCAGGTTTACATTCACCCAGTTTCTATTTAGGCTGCAGTACTCAGGGTGCCTACTGTACTCATGAAGTCAAGCATGCTGAGTACAGTTTAGTCAGCACAGCTGCTGTGGTGTTTCAACTATGACAAGTTTTGCAGATTTTCTACTGTCCTGAGTTGTCAGAGCCTGGCTTCTGTCTTGGTATCTTCCAATGTCCAGGTGAGACCCCTGGTCAGCTCACTTGAGAAGTAATGAAGGAAAGGCCATATATAAAAAGCTATATATATAATTTCAGCAAGCAATATTTGATGTAGACTTTCCTGACTTATATCAGCTAATTCTCCTGAGGGAATTTTGAAGAAAACGTTTTTAATACCCTGTACTTTAGTGCTTTTAGCTTTGCTGCAGGACACATTGTCACATTGTGCATACAGTGATCATCAAGGACTAGAGTGTGGACTAAATCATGTCTTCAGACCCCATATATCTTCTGGAAAAGAGAATTAAACCATGAAGAAAACAACTTTTACAGATTTCTCCTCACTTTTGAAAATTTACATAAGAAAGAGCGATTGTGGCTAGTGGGTAGCTCGGGCCATTGTAATGATGCAGAGGCTCTTTTAGCTTGATGAATAAGATCTGCCAGTGTGTCCTTTCAGAACAGCCCATGTACTTGGGAATTTTCAGGAAATCCTAAATCACTCAAGTCTGTTTTCTTCCTGGACCACAAAGCTCTTACACATGCTCACATTTTGTGGAGACAGAAGAAAGCTCAAAGTCAGTGCATCTAATACTGTTTTATTTCATGGCAATTTAGCTAAATCTTGAAAGCTTCTTGGACATATAACACCTTACTACCACTTCATTCCTTCAAGGACACTGAGGATACACTTGCCCTTGCAGCCCGAAAACTGTGCTCTGACCTGGGTAGCAATGGCCATATCTGGGACCCCCTGGACTGTTAAACTCTTGTAGCCTTCAAAACAAGATGTACCCACAATGGGTATTAGGAATGGTTCCTGGTTTATCCAAACCCTCAAGCTGTGCCTAGGAATTATTTGGGATGTTTCTGGTTGGCCTGTGCCTAAACTGTGCTTAAACTATGCCATTGACTATTCTAAGGATTAAGCAGCATTAATGATAAAGATCCAATACCCTGCCCATCGCCTCACACTGTTGAATTTATAGCCACAGCCTTTGAATCTTACTCAGGACATATTATACATTTTTCTCCCTCAAATAAAGAGGAAAAAACCCCAAACCTTACATGTTCTATTTGACAGCTGTACACTGTGAAAAGAGAGATGTGCCAGACATCAGTTAACCTAAAAGTTACTGCCACATTTATTCCGAAACTGAACTCATTAGGAAGTTTCATATAGAAAGTACCACCATGAAGACACAGCTTCCTCCTCACACTCAGGTCCTTCACATGAAATAAAGAGTGGTGGTGGTTTAAACATTTCCCTTTGCCTTAGCCACTTTGATTAAAGGGAAACCACTTATCATTGGCATTACAACAATATTTATTTCACAAATATCTGATCATTCCATATGTAATCACAGATTGCTAAAGTAAGTGAATGTGCCTTGTAATGGAGACTACAAAGTTCAGCAAGGCATTGTAACAGGAGGTCAACTGTAAGCCATTGTCAGCTTCTTGTGTGCTCAAGATTTACGCCCATGCTTGAGCACTTTAGTAAATGAGTGCCATTTTTATTTCATTGCCAATTACATGTTTGTTAAAAACATCTATTTGTCTACCTCTCTCTATATGTCTATACATAATGTTTCACATGGACTGATTTTGTTTTCTGTTGCTTTGGCTGAACCGCCTTAATGCACCTTTATCCTACTAGATAATAAAGAACTAGCTGGTGAGCAAGGCGTCATTTCCTGGAGAATATCAGTGATGTTCTATGTCTTCTAAATACAAAGATGCTTAGTTCAGTTTAGGGAAGCCTCAGCTTTTATAATTGCAAGAAAGACTATAGTCACCCTTTTAGATTTGATGTTAAAAGATTCCTCTAAGTCTTTTCTCATGACAAACTGATGGTTTGAAAAAAAAGTCTCCTGTTTTAAACAGAACATGATAAACAAACGGCTGTTTTTAAATTTAGACAGCCTTGGGGTAGATGTGAGAATAAGCTGTGAATTAAGCATCCCTTGACAGATGGAAGTTTGTAAAGTGAGAAAAACCAGACTGACCTTTAGTGCGGTGCTGACAAGTGAAGGATTACACCATCTTTGGTATTAGGAGCCACATGTTATGTGTACCTCATCAGAGGGGCATATGTACACAGGAAACCCACTGTTCCCTGCCATTTATTAATAGTAATACTTGCCACAGTCAAAATATTTGGTACATTTAACGCTTTGAAGGATTAAGGAGCCATTCCCATTAATACTGAACACAGGAAATTACTAACTCTCACGACAACATCAGGTATCGCAGATGCCAGGTTTGGTTTTTTTGTGTTTTTTTTTTTTTAAATTGGTTGTGTGATTTCGTCTGGCCGGCGGCTCCAGTTATACACCTGTGTGTGAGGGCACAGCAGGGATGGGGGCTCCCTGGGGTGGGGACCAGGAGCTGTGGGTGTTCCCCAGGGCAGTAGGGCAGGACCTGGCAGCCTGTCCCATCCCACCCCCATCCAGGAGCAGGGCAGCCAGGGGGGCACCGGGACTGGTGGGAGCCAGAGACCGGCTGTGCTGCGGCATCGCTGTGGCAGGGGCTGATGACCCCAGGGAGAATGAAATAGGGTCCTGGGCTGTGGGCAGGGTCAGGGGAAGCCCTGGTGAGGGGACCAGGTCACAGATGATCACTACTGGTGCAAGTTAATAAAATACTATTATCCTTCTGGAATAAGGAGGAAAAGGATTTTTTTTTTTTTTTCTTTCTTTCTTTTTGTCACGACAGTCCTGTCTTTGGACAATGTATGAAACTGTATGGTTTAAAGATTCATGTTTAACAGTGTTGGGAATATACACACTATGGAGCCCTCTGTAAACAAATGTGCACACACTATTGAAAGCGTGCATCTGAAAAATCACAGGTGTGGCACAGACTGTGCCTCCCTTTGACCTGGTGGGTCAGAACCACACAGTCTGCCACAGTTCCCACCTCTGAGAAACGAGTCTCCTCTTTGAAGAGGTTCATGTTTCTGAAAGGATCAAAGGTTCCTACTGCAATCCCAGTAGCTTCCTTTTAGAGGCACGAAAAGACATGTAAAACTAGCATGGGCAAATCTGATTTTGCTTAAATTTCAAGTGAAGTTTGATTCTTAGACCTTGAAAGAATTCTTGAATAGCTCAACTTTAGGAAAAAAAGTACAATTTTTAATACAGCATTAGAGAAAAATCCTCTGAAATGTCACCAGCAGCATTCCCTAAGGCATTAATGAGAGGAAAAGCAATACGTCCAAGACAGTCCTTCTCATTTTAGAAATACTTTTTCCCATAAAAACTTTTCCCCTTCAAATATCTCCTTCAGTTGCTCTACTTATTATGCTGAATATTCTTTCACATTTCCAATTTCATGTCACATGCAAAGACTTTTCATGTATCTTTTTACCTAAGGGGACTTGAGTGTTGCAGCCCTAGGCAGCTGACAAGTTAGATTAGCAGAGATGTTTTACTGCCATGGCTACAATAAATTCCATTCTCATTTTAGAAGTGTCCTTCTGATCCAGACATTTTTGCAATGATATCTGTGGTCATGGTGTTACAGATGTTTATTGGCCCTATGATGTTGGGGGGGTAGGGGGCATTCTGTTTTTCAAGGAGAAATTGGAAACAGAGGTGTCAAGGAAAGATGGTCCTATTAGTTTCATTCAGTTGATATGAATGCAATAAGGATCTTCCATCCCAGCCTGTTCCCTCATAAGAAAGCTTTTTTTCTCCTGCAGTTCACTATTTCCATCCTGAATCATTGTGGACACGTTCAGTACTTTCATGCAGAACCTTTTCTGTGAGCTTCTGCAGTATTTCAACACCTCTTCTAACGTGAAATAATTTATCCTGAAAAATGGATGGTATTGCTGCAGATGTAATAATGGCAGTCTTTGGCCTGACATAAAGTGCTTTGGAGCAACTGTACCACAGCTGCAACTGTCTTATTCCATCAGAAGTTCCTGAGATACATGAATGGGCAGTGTCTCATATTCTCCAGGAAACCTAGGCATTCAAAAGTACTTGGGAATAAGCAATGCCCAATGTCTTCTCTAGAGCCATCCCATTAAAATACAGGAAAAATCCATTTGGTCATCTCAGGCAAGATTCAGTTTGAGACACTTAAATTCATCACAGGGGTTCAATTCCAGTGAAAGAGCCCTATGGGTCAGTTCAGTTGCATAAATATAAGTGCCAAGTGCCATTTGAGATGTTTCAGGAAATCCAAGAAATTCTTACAGGGCTAGCAGATATGACACAACATATATGGGGGACCTACAATCTTCAGGAGCTGCAGCTGGAAGCTGGAAACCAGTGGAAAATGTTAGAGCATCTGAAATGGTACTACACCTCTATGTGTAGGTGTCCTGGTTTCAGCTGACAGGGTTAATTTTCTTCATAGTAGCTAGGCTATGTTTTGGATTTGTGCTGGAAAGAACGTTGATAATACAGAGACATTTTTGTTATATGGACCTATTGCTGAGCAGTGCTTGCACAGAGCCAAGGCCTTTTCTGTTTCTCACACTGCCCTGCCAGCGGGATGGCTGGGGGTGCACAAGAAGTTGGGAGGAGACACAGACAGGACAGGTGACCCAAACTGACCATAGGAATATTCCATACCATATGACATCATGCTCAGTTCATAAGGAGCTTGGGGGAAGAGGAAGGGGNGCTCAGTTTATAAGGAGCTTGGGGAAGAGGAAGGAGGGGGGGGGGCGGCATTCGGAGTGATGGTGTTTGTCTTCCCAGGTAACTGTTACGCATTACAGAGCCCTGCTTTCCTGGAGATGGCTGAACACCTACCTGCCCATGGGAAGTGGTGAATGAATTCCTTGTTTTGCTTTGCTTGTGTGCACGGCTTTTGCTTTACCTATTAAACTGTCTTTATCTCAGCCCACGAGTTTTCTCACTTTCACTCTTCCAGTTCTGTCCCCCATCCTGCTGTGGGTGGAGTGAGTGAGCGGCTGCGTGGTACTCAGCTACTGGCTGGGGTAAAACCACAACAGTAGGGAACTGAACCTTTCCCTTAACCTCAAGCATCTACTTGTAGACATCTGTGGACATGCTTGGTATATAAGCTAGGACTTTAGTCAGCAGTCAACAGAGTCAGAGTCAATAGAGGTAATTGAGTCAGAGGAGTTAAAAGAACTTGTCTGACCAGGCACTGAAGCCTGGAGTAATTGGCTCACTGTTAGGCATCTACTGCTGCTAAAGTGTCTCAGGGCATCTAAGGCATTAGCGCAAATTAGTACACAGACGCACTACCTATAGATGGCTAATGTTTTTCTGGCATAGTGTCTGGAGGTCAGAGAGGTGTGCTAAGGCATCTAAAATGACCCCATATGCCTGAATTTTAACAACTGAATCACATCCTGCATGTCTGTTTCAGGATGAAGTTAACAGCTCTCTAGCCTCCATTCATGGTGTCGACTAGATGTCCATAGAGATGCTTATGCTGAGGTGTCTCAGCCTATAAGCTGAATTTTGCCCACCTCGTTTCTTCTTCAGCCAGCCTTGGATTTTTCTCTGAAGTTAATTTATTGCAATGTGGTTTTAGGAACTAAGATAAAAACCATAAAAGAACACAAAATTTGAGTTTCCTTGGTGACTGGGGTAATGTGGCCTAAAATATTAGGGCTCTGTTTTCCTGTGCTTCTGCTCAGCACGACTTTGGTGAATGAGGGCTGCCAAGGGGCTGTCAAGAAGAGCTCCCTACTATTTGGTTTTGTACTGGGGCTTGTGTGTTGCTCTGGTTTCCTCCTGCTATTTTCAATTCTTGAAGGCCTGCATGTCAGATGAGCACAGCCAGCAGCGTTCTCTCCCTCCCTGTGACATTGTCCCCATGCCAGGGCCAAGTGAGGTAGGAGCAGGGGGTGGCAGTGCAGGAACGAAGGAACCATCTGTGCTGCCTTTGTGCACACTGAGGGCTCCCACACTGCGAGGAGCTCTCAGCTGGACACATCTGGCTGAAGTCCAGTTCCTTTGAATGGTTCCAGTAACTCACAGGAGTTGGAACACACTGGGGAATCTGGCCCAAGATGCTCAGGGTTTGTGGTTTAATGGGCTAAATTGGGCTAGGGAGTGAATGCTTGCTCTAGCTGATTGCCTTATTCAAAACCATCATTTTCAACAGAAATACAGCTTCAATTCATGCTTTTTTTTTTTTTTTTTCCCCTATTTAAATGGAAGTCCATCCCATACAAACCATAAAGATATGTTGTCAAGCTAGCCTACATATAGTCTTTAGCCTAAGAGGACAATACAATCAGAAAAAAATACATGAAACAACCTATAAATCCCCTCATGCCTTAAACAGTATTCAAGCTTCTCCAGAATGTTAAGTTCTGTTCTGAACAAATACCTTGAGGATCTTGTACATGAACACAACACTTTCCACGTCAACCTCAAAGTCCCTTCTCCATCTGCCATTTTGCCTGGATGGGGACTTGTTCACTCTCGTTGCTTCTGCTCTGCAGGAAAGAACACAAATGTCTTCAGCAGCACTGGAAATAAGGAGGTTTTAGGACTTTGTGTCTTTTGGTCCTAGAATTACTAAGCCAGTTGCCATTATTTTCTTCTACTGTCTCCAGTTTCCTCCAAATGCACTGCTTGGAAGAAAAGGAGAGCAGAGATCATTAATAGGTAGGAAGGTAAAGAAAGATGAGGTAAGTTTGCTATAACTGTTTATTTATCACTAGGTTGAAGGGCATATCTCTCAGCAGTAAAAGTGGGAAAGACTTTTTTTTGTCAATTCCAAATAAATTGGAGACTTCTGTTTCCTTCACTGTGTCTGTTACACTCATTGTGGATGTAAGCAGCTGGGAACAATCCTCTAGCAAAAGAATGGGAGAGAATGAGTGAGACATATAATTTAAACACACATATACATCCAAAAATATTCACTTACTGCTCTATGAAGGAGAAGGACAATATGAAGGAGGCAAAGGATGCTGCTGATGGTAAAGACTGTTTAAGATTTTATTGTGAATGAAACATGGAAACTATTTTGGATGAAGGACATAGTTATGTTCACTAAAGGCCATGGGGAAAAAATTAGCTCTGGTTCTCAGTGTAGGTAGGTAGGGTTACCAAATTTCTCTCCAAGACTTCCTTCCCAGAAATAATGTCCATGTGCTGCCCAGACAGCGTGTGGATATGCAGAAAATCTGATGTATTGGGAATGTATTTGGTTTACTACACACACACCAAGAGGTGCAGGCATCTGAATGTCTTGCATGTGATCTGGGGTTGAATTCCACCAGCACAGGAGATTTTCTGGCAGAAGGGTTCTGGCAAGCCTCAGAAGCTTGAAATATCTCTCAGATGAATTTTCTGAGCAGAAAAAATTAGGTGCCTCAAGGGAAATCCAGGTATTCAGTAACCCCTGCACACTTATGAGCCCCAGGAACAAAAACACGCCGACATCGATGGTATGGAAAGGCAGTACATGGGAGCTTGCAGGGGTGAGTGAGTGCAGCCAGTCCGTGGTCTGAGGGAAGAGCAAGGCCTGAGCCTGTAATTGAGCCAGATGTGAGAACAACTGGACTTCCTGAAACATTCAGAGGTCTCACCTTCAAAAACCCACAGAAGAATCACATCCTCAGGTGGAGTGGCTGCCAGCTGTCTGAGAATCAGACTGCTTGAAGTTCTGCGAATTCCTGTCCTTAAAATCAGCTGTCACTGTGGCCTACCCCTTTTTAACAGATAGAGAGTTCATTTTTGTGCCTGTGGGTGCTGTTTTTGGTCCCGATAGCAGAACCAATACTGATGATTTTAAAAGGCAAGGGAGTTCCAAGAAGAATTAATGTATAAAAGATGCACATACATGATTGTATAACTACATCCTGCCTTGTGTTCTGATTGCTAAGCATTCAGCATTCTTTACAGGAAATTAATAACTTTACAAAGCAGCTGGTCCATTCACCAGCTTTAAAAAATTATATTGCTGTTGTAAACCACGGATTACTCTTTCTGATAGGGGTAATCCCCTTAAAATTGGTTATTCTGTAGTTTAACGAATTCATCTTTCCTTCAATGTGTTTTGAGATAAGAACCAAATGGTTAAATGTCCATAACTCACCTACAATTTTGGACATAGTATTAAGAAATGTTGAAAAAATAAAGATACCCGCAAGTAGTTTTCCTTAGCTGAAACAATATAGTTTGGATATTTGAGAGTTAAAGGCATATCCCAGCATATTCCGTCCTTCACGTTAACTGTGTAAGGAATCACACATTAACAACCACAGAAAAATCTCTCCATTTATATTTTAAAGCCTTATCACCAATGGGAATATTAGTTTTCCCATGCTTCAGTGTTTCACAGAGTCAAATTAGTAATTTAGTAGAGCTAAGTGGGAATTGTTCAGTAAAATGTTTTGTGTTGGAAATGCTGGTTTGCCAAAACAGAATATTTCCATGGGGACAGTGAGAGGAACCAAGGTTAGAAATTCTGCTAAAACCCTCCTTGACTCTGAAAATCGTCTGCCCTGTGACTGCAACACTCACCTGAGAAGCCTGAGCACGATGTGCCTCCACTCACAGGGGTGCTGAGAGCAGGATCTCAAAGCTGTTTGTTGTGTGGATCTGGCTACCCCAGACAGAGTTCGTGTGTCTTCTCCTTTCTACGTAACAGGCCTGTGAAAAGCATCATCTGAGAAGGTGGGTTTAGATTTATCACGCAGTGAGAGAAAGGTATTTATTTACTTATTTTTCATCACAAAATTCCCTCATGGCAGGGTGACCCTGTCTAGTTCTAACAACACACATTGATTTTTGAGTAAGAATTGGCCTTTGAGATTGCTCTTAGCCCTAAACTTTTTGAAGAGTGAACTAATGCATGGGTGAGAAAGTACACTATCAGGTTTTCTGGGATCTGGTTTGAGATTTCCTCAGGTCTGCCATATTTTTTCATAATATTTCTACTAAGGCAAATTGTCTGCTAGTACAACTGATGGGAATAGACAGTTTATTGCACTTTGCAGGTGTCATATTCTTGGTGGGAAATGGTAGGCAGTAGGATGATATCTGGGCTCAAAAGTGCATTTATATACTCAAATATGACTCTTATTTCTGTCACATTTTGGTATGCATAAGGCTCATATCCGTACTTCTTTAAGTAAATCCTTTACACATTTACAAAGTATAGAGCCTTGAAATAAATGGCAACAACCAAGCTAGTGTAAGTATTTGGAAAGGTTAGTCAACGTTCCACAGTTATCTAATCTTTTTTCTTGAAAAGCTGTATAAACAAATGCCATTTTGGAAACTCTCAGCAAATGTCTAACATTTGCATTAATTCACATTTATTTTTTTATTTGACAGCCTCTCCTAGATTATTGTGGTGTCTGATTCATTTAAATATTCAAATTGGTTGTCAGGAACTCTTCAGTTTGGAAATTTACTGCTTTATGGTCTTTTAGACCCTCTAAATCCCTTACCTAAGTGCTCCTGAAGGCCATGACAAATAAGGCACAACCTTGGCTTTTGAGGGTATTTGTGCAGTACAGCTACGATGCCACAATGGAGGAAAAACCTGGTGGCTTTTCTGAACTGTCTTTAAAAGAATCACTCCAGGAAGAGCCCTGCAGAACTCTGATTGTTGAAGGTTTGGTGTGACAGTCAATGATTTATGGTGAAACTGATGATAGGACAATTTTTCCAAACAGTTCAGCAATGGTCTCACTTTATTCCCAGGGAATGTTATTATTGGCTGCACTGCTAAGTGCGTTCAATACTGGGACTGATTCCTGGCCCCCAGTCCAAGTGGTGAAGGGTGGTTTGTGTCTATGTTGCTCAGAGTTAGCTCAGATTGTCTGCATCAACACTAAGAGGTACATGGTCCTGGACCTCTGCTGGGCCCCATGTGATTCCCCTGTGACATCAAATCATAACAATATTTTTGTGTATGGTTCTTAGTTCAGTTCACAGTGTCAGGAATAGTGAGGACTCTGTTACAGCCTGACAGAACTGTGTTTTGTTAGCATGAAATGGAAAGTGAACTATGTGAACTGAGCTATGGGCTGAGGGCATGTTTGAGGATGCAAAGCCTGGTAGAACATGATGGGGGACTATGCAATATGGACAGAGCCAAACCTAATGTGACTTCCTCTGCATGACCTTTTGGAAGTGGTTCCTGAAGATAACTGTCCCAACAAACTTATGAGATTTTATTTCCCCAGGATGATTGATGCACTGCAGAGGAGAACCTGTGAGCAAATTAACAACATAATATGACTCTGCAGGAGACAAGAATCAAGGAATAAACTGGGAAACTAAAGTAAATGATAATTTAGACATACCCAGTGACCTCAGAGAGAGTTAGGCAGGGGCAATGCTAAGTAAATCTGAAAATCCTACTTTACATTTTTACCAAGTTTGGTCTTTAAACTTTGGGTAAAGGCCAGTCTTCATTCAGATCACTGAGAACTTTGGTGAATTGAAGGACCATGGGGCAGGCCCTAAGAAAACAGCTTTGTGAAAATGAATTAATAACAACATTTAAGGTTGGTCAGAAAACACCACTTTTCTATCCAGCTGATTTCAGAAACATGCTATGGATAATCTAGTTAAAAATACAGAGACATTTAAACACTCCTGATGGAAGCACAGGACATTTCCTGAAGATTAATGACTGCTTGGGAGGAGCTGTGGCCTGAAATTCAGCTGAGAGCCATTAGCCTCAGCTAGCCATCAATCCTCCAGAAAGGTTCGGTGCCAGAGTCATTATTACAATTAGGAGTTTAAAACGTATGGGTGTAGCGTATTTTCCGTGCATGATGAGGATGCCATTTTGACAGGACTCTTCTGGAGAATTACAGCCTTCTACATTTGGCTAGCTGGATGGCTTGAGGTCTCCCAAGGGTATTCTAATAATTTAAAATGATTTAGAACCTCAATTATGCAGCACCCTGGAAGATCAGCTGTGAACATCAGACCCAGTCATGCAAACTTATCAAGCAAATAACACCTCATAAAGAGGACAGCCACTTTGTCTCATCTGCTGGGCAGGGCTGGATTTTGGTGCTTTCATTCAGGTAGTTGTTACCTTGACCCTAATTAAAGAGCCAGGATCCAGCTGCTAACAATTGACTGAAAGAAAGCTATATGGAGAAATCAGATTTGGAGCTCTAGGTTGGTAATGATTAAGGGTTTATTACTACACACAACAAAGTCAATGGTAGATGCTGCGTTACAGTCAACGGAAGCATGAATGAGCACTTGGTTCTCTTCATTAACGTAGTACACAAATTAGAATGGATTATATGTTTTCATAGTTCAACAGAAACTTTTCCATAATGGCTTTTGAACTCTTTTAACCTTACTGACAAAACTTTATCTTGCTATTTTTTAGTTACAACTGTCACTTGTTATTTCAAAGATTTCATAAGTAAGGCAAGGTGAATTTATCCAACTTAACTTCCTGTATGTAGCAGGCTGTTTGACTTTCTCCAGTTATCCCGATACCAAGCTAAAGGACGAGTCTTCAGCTAAAATACATCTTATGCTTTTGTGCTGTGAAGATAACAAGAGATGAAGAGTCTGTCACCTTCATTTGTGTTTCTTTCCATTCATTTATTACCTCATTATGAACATGTGTCTCCCCTGTTTCTAAACTGGACTGTTCTGGCTCCATCCAGAAGCCTGTTATATAGCTAATAAGCACAGTTTCCCTGGTAATTATTATTTGACATTTCTTCCCCAATCTTGCACTGTAATCAAGTTAACTTCTCATCTTACTGATAGCTGGCAAAACCCAGCTCCTTTAATTTCTACACTGAGTCATCAGAGCTGCATACAAAAGCAGAAGCATTTAATGCTGTATAAATGTAATGGTCACATTAGCCATGAGGAAGTTTATATTGTGTTGGTTTTCCATCAGGATAAATGATCTTGTTGGACTTGCTGCTTTCCAGGATAATGAAGGCAAGTTCTTCATTCCTTGTTCTTCAATGCATAGCTTCATGTTTGGCTGTATTGAATATTTTGTTCAAATATTTTATTTAAATTGGCCCAGCTTCCTAATTGGTTCAGAACATTCTGTCATTAATTATTACTCTGACAATCTGTGTGTCATCTGCTAATTTTATCCATAGTAGAACTGGTCAGAAATGTTCTCAGTTCAGTAATATTTTGTCAAAAAATTCCCGTTCATGAATCTAAACTATTTATGTCTAAACATCCTGGGTTCGATGAACTTTTCCCAATAGGTTTTCCCTGAGACTGAGGACCTTGAAAATGTCTGGATTTTATAGACAACTTAAATCACTGTCCCAGAAAAGTGAGTAGTAAACACTGTTTTTTAAAGGTCTGTTTACTTTGGAGATTTGAGATCGCTTTGGGACTGATTCAAAGCCCATTAAAGTCAGTGGGAATCTATCTATTGACTTAATTTGCCATTGGAAAGGTCTTTTTTGTGTAACACTCAGTTTTTGGGTGTTGTTTTGGTTTTGTTTGGGTTTTTTTGTGTGTTTTGTTTTTTTTTCTTTATAGACATCTAGTTTCTCCCCAGCTGAAAAAATCCTTACAAACAAAAGTAGATCATCAACAAAATCCCACAGCTACATTTGAAAATGATCTGCTTAATTATGCAGTATTATAGAAGCCTATCAACTTCTTTGGCTTACTCTTAAGAAACAAAGCCTCTCTTCTTTTCCTTCTCACCCAAGCACACAAGTAGTGGTGAAGGAATATGAAAGAAGGGCTGGGGAACGGGGTGTAAATGAAAGCAAGGAACTAAATAATGACTTCCAGCTCTGTGCAGCCTTTCTACTGCAGCTCATCTTGTAAAGCATCAAATTCACTATGAGTGGTGGAGAAGGAAAAAGCACCAAACGGGTTAGACTCATTTTATCAATGAAGATTAATAAGGGTAAAATATTATGCCATCTAAAGAGGAGCAGCATAGTATTCTTAACCCAGTTGATGGTATTTCTGACAAATCAGGTTGTCATTGGTGAGATACAGGACAGGAAATCCTATCTTTAAGCTATTAGAAGAGTTGTAGTCTGGTTTCTTAGAGGTTTAAATGTTACCTAGTGCAGCTCATTTTCCTGTTTTATGGTTTCCACAAACTCAAAATACTTTGTATAATTATACCCTGATGTTTTTTAATATTTCATCTTAGGTATTCACATTTGACTGTTTCCTTCTTGCCAGTGAGAATGTGTTCAGCAATGGGTACAGCACTGTTAGGATTTTTATAACAATGTGTGATTCCTGTAGCAGAAGTATCAATGTGTCTGACAAGCAACAGGAGAATATTATGCTCAGAAGAAATGTAAGAGTCGTTTTCTCCAAATGAGATACTGCAAGGGTATCGTGTCAAACTGAACACAAAAAAATTATCTACCATAAAGCATCATCATTCCCGAGGGAGAGTGAGGGGAAAAGACCAGGGTGATCATGTCCTACTGTTAAAAAAGCTCATGCTACTCGTGAATGATCAACCTGTACATCACAGTGTTTGCCACTTTATATTAGCCCTGTTCAGATAAGGGCTTATCCTCTCTAAAATGGTATGAACTACCAACTGGTTTGCAGTTCATAAGTTTCCTTGTACAATGGTGAGTGTAAATCTAGACAGCTATGGTAGCTCTGCATTCTCACTGCAGTCATTTTCCAGTTTGACAGGCTACGAGGGAGCATATAAAGCAGCAAAGGAAATGCAAGACATCTGTAACAAAACCAGTGAACATGCTATTGATTTGTTTCCCTTGCTGGTGTGGTCCTGGCATTGGTCTCTTTCTCCAGAGAAATGAGTTAAAGAAACAAGTCCAGTAGAGAACATGGAATTTTACTTCCATTCATCTTCCTTATTTTGCAAGCACCACATTCTGCAAATCCCATGCCAGTAAAGCTCTTGGATCAGTCCTCAAATTCTTCTGGATCCTTAAGGGAGGAGATGTCAGAGCTGGCCAAGAATCTAAGTGGAAACTGATGACAGAAGCTGACATTAATCAGCTCCACAGTATGTTCTGCCCAGCAGGTTTCTTCCAATAAATCAAAGGGCTTCAGATCCAAAGGGCATTTAACCATTAGAGAGCAAGTGTTCACTGTGGTCTGTAGCAGCTAAATATGATGAATTTAATATTGATTTTCACATATAACCCAATCCACATAGCATGTTTGTGTGATTTTACATATAAATATACTGGAACAAATTCTCAGTTGAGGCAAGTCAGCAAAACTCCACCAATTTTACTACTTTACATGAACTGAAGTTTTATGCCACGCTATACGAATAGAATGAAATGGTTCTATGTTTTAATTGTTTTTCTTTCTTTTTTTGCCCTGCCAGTGAGGGGAAACAAAAACACCATCAAATTAGCAAAATTTCTGCCATTCTTGTGATAAGCTATTTCCCTGTGGTGAGCACAGAGAAGTCATTAAAGGAGAGAAAGTAAACAGAGGGCTACACATAGGTCAAGATTGCTCACCAGTGGGAGTATGAATCCACAGTTATTCACAGAGGTAACTCTGGTGGCCTCAGCTGGGTTGCTTCACTGAGTAACACTCACCAATGGCAAGAGGATATTAACATTCTGAGAAGTCTTTATGTTATTCTTTGATTTTTAATTTTTTGTGCATTTGTTGTTGCTGATTTTGTCTTTTTTTTTAAAACAGATAAAAAATGTTTCTATAAATACATTAACAACAAAAGGAGGACTAAGGAGAATCTCTACTCTTTAATGGATGCAGGGAGGGGGACACACACAGAGTGACAAAGGACGAGGAAAAGGTTGAGGTACTTACTGCCTTCTTTGCCTCAGTCCTTAACAGTCAGACCAGTTGTTCTCTGGATACCCAGCCCCATGAGCTGGAAGTCAGGGACGGGGAGCAGAGTGAAGACCCATAACCCAAGGGGAAATGGTTAGTGACGTGCCACACCACTTAGACACACACAAGTCTATGGGACCAGATGGGATCCACCCAAGGGGAGTGAGGGAGCTGGCAGAAGTGCTCACCAAACCACTTTGATCATTTATCAGCAGTCCTGGCTAACTGGGGAGGTCCCAGTTGACTGGAGGTCAGCAAGTATGACACCTGTCTACAAGAAGAGATGGAAGAAGGATCTGGAGAACTATGGGCCTGTCAGTTGGACCTTGGTGCTGCAGAAGGTTATGGGGCAGATCATCTTGGATGACATCATGCAGCACGTACAGGACAATCAGGTGATAAGGCCCAGTCAGCATGGGTTTATGAAAGGCAGGTCCTGCTCGACTAATCTGATCTCCTTCTATGACAGGTGGCTGAGGGNGTTCAGCAATGGGTACAGCACTGTTAGGATTTTTATAACAATGTGTGATTCCTGTAGCAGAAGTATCAATGTGTCTGACAAGCAACAGGAGAATATTATGCTCAGAAGAAATGTAAGAGTCGTTTTCTCCAAATGAGATACTGCAAGGGTATCGTGTCAAACTGAACACAAAAAAATTATCTACCATAAAGCATCATCATTCCCGAGGGAGAGTGAGGGGAAAAGACCAGGGTGATCATGTCCTACTGTTAAAAAAGCTCATGCTACTCGTGAATGATCAACCTGTACATCACAGTGTTTGCCACTTTTTATTAGCCCTGTTCAGATAAGGGCTTATCCTCTCTAAAATGGTATGAACTACCAACTGGTTTGCAGTTCATAAGTTTCCTTGTACAATGGTGAGTGTAAATCTAGACAGCTATGGTAGCTCTGCATTCTCACTGCAGTCATTTTCCAGTTTGACAGGCTACGAGGGAGCATATAAAGCAGCAAAGGAAATGCAAGACATCTGTAACAAAACCAGTGAACATGCTATTGATTTGTTTCCCTTGCTGGTGTGGTCCTGGCATTGGTCTCTTTCTCCAGAGAAATGAGTTAAAGAAACAAGTCCAGTAGAGAACATGGAATTTTACTTCCATTCATCTTCCTTATTTTGCAAGCACCACATTCTGCAAATCCCATGCCAGTAAAGCTCTTGGATCAGTCCTCAAATTCTTCTGGATCCTTAAGGGAGGAGATGTCAGAGCTGGCCAAGAATCTAAGTGGAAACTGATGACAGAAGCTGACATTAATCAGCTCCACAGTATGTTCTGCCCAGCAGGTTTCTTCCAATAAATCAAAGGGCTTCAGATCCAAAGGGCATTTAACCATTAGAGAGCAAGTGTTCACTGTGGTCTGTAGCAGCTAAATATGATGAATTTAATATTGATTTTCACATATAACCCAATCCACATAGCATGTTTGTGTGATTTTACATATAAATATACTGGAACAAATTCTCAGTTGAGGCAAGTCAGCAAAACTCCACCAATTTTACTACTTTACATGAACTGAAGTTTTATGCCACGCTATACGAATAGAATGAAATGGTTCTATGTTTTAATTGTTTTTCTTTCTTTTTTTGCCCTGCCAGTGAGGGGAAACAAAAACACCATCAAATTAGCAAAATTTCTGCCATTCTTGTGATAAGCTATTTCCCTGTGGTGAGCACAGAGAAGTCATTAAAGGAGAGAAAGTAAACAGAGGGCTACACATAGGTCAAGATTGCTCACCAGTGGGAGTATGAATCCACAGTTATTCACAGAGGTAACTCTGGTGGCCTCAGCTGGGTTGCTTCACTGAGTAACACTCACCAATGGCAAGAGGATATTAACATTCTGAGAAGTCTTTATGTTATTCTTTGATTTTTAATTTTTTGTGCATTTGTTGTTGCTGATTTTGTCTTTTTTTTTAAAACAGATAAAAAATGTTTCTATAAATACATTAACAACAAAAGGAGGACTAAGGAGAATCTCTACTCTTTAATGGATGCAGGGAGGGGGACACACACAGAGTGACAAAGGACGAGGAAAAGGTTGAGNGAGCAGCATAGTATTCTTAACCCAGTTGATGGTATTTCTGACAAATCAGGTTGTCATTGGTGAGATACAGGACAGGAAATCCTATCTTTAAGCTATTAGAAGAGTTGTAGTCTGGTTTCTTAGAGGTTTAAATGTTACCTAGTGCAGCTCATTTTCCTGTTTTATGGTTTCCACAAACTCAAAATACTTTGTATAATTATACCCTGATGTTTTTTAATATTTCATCTTAGGTATTCACATTTGACTGTTTCTCATACTTCCTTCTTGCCAGTGAGAATGTGTTCAGCAATGGGTACAGCACTGTTAGGATTTTTATAACAATGTGTGATTCCTGTAGCAGAAGTATCAATGTGTCTGACAAGCAACAGGAGAATATTATGCTCAGAAGAAATGTAAGAGTCGTTTTCTCCAAATGAGATACTGCAAGGGTATCGTGTCAAACTGAACACAAAAAAATTATCTACCATAAAGCATCATCATTCCCGAGGGAGAGTGAGGGGAAAAGACCAGGGTGATCATGTCCTACTGTTAAAAAAGCTCATGCTACTCGTGAATGATCAACCTGTACATCACAGTGTTTGCCACTTTTTATTAGCCCTGTTCAGATAAGGGCTTATCCTCTCTAAAATGGTATGAACTACCAACTGGTTTGCAGTTCATAAGTTTCCTTGTACAATGGTGAGTGTAAATCTAGACAGCTATGGTAGCTCTGCATTCTCACTGCAGTCATTTTCCAGTTTGACAGGCTACGAGGGAGCATATAAAGCAGCAAAGGAAATGCAAGACATCTGTAACAAAACCAGTGAACATGCTATTGATTTGTTTCCCTTGCTGGTGTGGTCCTGGCATTGGTCTCTTTCTCCAGAGAAATGAGTTAAAGAAACAAGTCCAGTAGAGAACATGGAATTTTACTTCCATTCATCTTCCTTATTTTGCAAGCACCACATTCTGCAAATCCCATGCCAGTAAAGCTCTTGGATCAGTCCTCAAATTCTTCTGGATCCTTAAGGGAGGAGATGTCAGAGCTGGCCAAGAATCTAAGTGGAAACTGATGACAGAAGCTGACATTAATCAGCTCCACAGTATGTTCTGCCCAGCAGGTTTCTTCCAATAAATCAAAGGGCTTCAGATCCAAAGGGCATTTAACCATTAGAGAGCAAGTGTTCACTGTGGTCTGTAGCAGCTAAATATGATGAATTTAATATTGATTTTCACATATAACCCAATCCACATAGCATGTTTGTGTGATTTTACATATAAATATACTGGAACAAATTCTCAGTTGAGGCAAGTCAGCAAAACTCCACCAATTTTACTACTTTACATGAACTGAAGTTTTATGCCACGCTATACGAATAGAATGAAATGGTTCTATGTTTTAATTGTTTTTTTTTCTTTTTTTGCCCTGCCAGTGAGGGGAAACAAAAACACCATCAAATTAGCAAAATTTCTGCCATTCTTGTGATAAGCTATTTCCCTGTGGTGAGCACAGAGAAGTCATTAAAGGAGAGAAAGTAAACAGAGGGCTACACATAGGTCAAGATTGCTCACCAGTGGGAGTATGAATCCACAGTTATTCACAGAGGTAACTCTGGTGGCCTCAGCTGGGTTGCTTCACTGAGTAACACTCACCAATGGCAAGAGGATATTAACATTCTGAGAAGTCTTTATGTTATTCTTTGATTTTTAATTTTTTGTGCGTTTGTTGTTGTTGATTTTGTCTTTTTTTTAAAAAACAGATAAAAAATGTTTCTATAAATACATTAACAACAAAAGGAGGACTAAGGAGAATCTCTACTCTTTATTGGATGCAGGGAGGGGGACACACACAGAGTGACAAAGGACGAGGAAAAGGTTGAGGTACTTACTCCCTTCTTTGCCTCAGTCCTTAACAGTCAGACCAGTTGTTCTCTGGATACCCAGCCCCATGAGCTGGAAGTCAGGGACGGGGAGCAGAGTGAAGACCCATAACCCAAGGGGAAATGGTTAGTGACGTGCCACACCACTTAGACACACACAAGTCTATGGGACCAGATGGGATCCACCCAAGGGGAGTGAGGGAGCTGGCAGAAGTGCTCACCAAACCACTTTGATCATTTATCAGCAGTCCCGGCTAACTGGGGAGGTCCCAGTTGACTGGAGGTCAGCAAGTATGACACCTGTCTACAAGTAGAGATGGAAGGAGGATCTGGAGAACTATGGGTCTGTCAGTTGGACCTTGGTGCCGCAGAAGGTTATGGGGCAGATCATCTTGGATGACATCATGCAGCACGTACAGGACAATCAGGTGATAAGGCCCAGTCAGCATGGGTTTATGAAAGGCAGGTCCTGCTCGACCAATCTGATCTCCTTCTATGACAGGTGGCTGAGGGACAGGGTGCGGATGCTTCATACCTAGAATTAGTAAAGCTTTTGACACTGTTTCCCACAGCATTCTTCTGGAGAAACTGTATGCTTATGGCTTCTGTTAAATATATTTATCAATGATCTGGACATGGGGATCAAGCATAGCCTCAATCATTTTGCAGATGACACCAAGTTGGGCAGGAGTGTTGATCTGCTGGGGGTTAGGAAGGTGCTGCAGAGGGATCTGGACAGGCTGGATCCATGGGCCAAGGCCAGCTGTATGAGGTTCAACAAGACCAAGTGCCGGGTCCTGCACTTGGGTCACAACAACCCCAGGCAGTGCTACAGGCTTGGGGAAGAGTGGCTGGAAAGCTGCCCAGTGGAAAAGGACCTGGGGATGTGGGTTGACAGCTGATTGAATATGAGCCAGCAGTGTGCCCAGGTGGCCAAGAAGGCCAAGAGCATCCTGGCTTGTATCAGGAATAGTGTGGCCAGCAGCAGTAGGGAAGTGATCGTGACCCTGGGCTCAGCACTGGTGAGGCCGCACCTTGAATATTGTGTTTGGTTTTGTGCCGCTCACTGCAAGAAAGACATTAAGATGCTGGAGCAGGTCCAGAGAAGGGCAACAAAGCTGGTGAAGGGTCTAGAGCACACGTCTTATGAAGAACAGCTGAGGGAACTGGGGCTGTTTAGCCTGGAGAAAAGGAGGCTGAGGAGAGACCTTATTGCTCTCTACAACTACCTGAAAGGAGGTTGTAGCCAGGTGGGTGTTGGTCTCTTCTGCCAAGTAACAAGCGATAGAACAAGAGGAAATGGCCTCAAGTTGTGCCAGGGGAGGTTTAGATTGGGTATTAGAAAAAATTTCTTCCCCAAAATTGTTATCAGTCATTGGAACAGGCTTCCCAGGGAAGTGGTTGAGTCACCATCCCTGGAGGTATTTAAAAGATGTGTAGATGTGGCACTTAGGGATGTGGTTTGGTGGTGGACTTGGCAGTGCTAGGTTAAGAGTTGTATTTGATGACCTTAAGGGTCTTTTCCGATCTAAATGATTCTCTAGAATCATAGAATCTATGATTAAAGTCAGAGAGAGATGGACAGGATATTCTCTGGAAAGAGATGATAAAAAATTGACCCATTGATAAGAGAGTTGCTAACCTGGAGGAAGAGCCTTACATCATATCGGGAGGAAACTTAGTCTATGAATGTAGAAGATACACATAAGGTGGTTAACTAGAGATAGATCTCTCATTCATGATCCTGCAGTGAAATGCAGGGGCACATGAGAGTTTTTGAAAAACACTGCAGTGGTTTAGAAGATTTGTGCCCATTGATTTCATCCAGCCACAGGGCTTAAATATACCTAATACACACTTGTTACACAAGACCTGGGCATATGTTATTTGAAAACTTTTCCCCACAAAAATGTAATTCTTCAAAACCTCTCAGACTATCCCAATTTTGGACTACCACTACCAGAGCTAAAAGCAGGGATCAAATATACCTCACCAGATTAAATAACATGCTTCTCTGCAAATGCTGTGCCTACAGCATTAATAGGGCTTTAATGTGTATACCCTATAGACCAGGCACAGAAGCAGATACAAAATGCGGTGATTGGCAAATTACAGAATTAAATTTAAACAGATCATAATGGTATCATTTTACACTTGCTTACAGGGATGAATTCAGACATAAAAATGAGCAGTTCCCTTCTCTCAGACCCCCTCTATATTCTCACATAAAGTTCTTACTACCTTAAGAAAAGCTGGGCAATCATGCACATTTATAACACAAACTGCAGGGTGTAAACAGACAGACATCTTCAAGAATGGATATGATTTCACTGCAGTACATAGTGCAAATTTGGATTAAATTTCCCAAATTTTAGATGGGAAAGACCCTGAATGGCAATTGTTAACTCCAGTAAAGTCATAATACCAGGTTTTGATGCAAGACAATTGATGTTTCAGCTGATGGGTTATATGGTGAGACATGAACAGCCACAGCATTCTTTGGGAGAAAGTGGCTTCTCATGGCTTGGACAGGTGTACGCTTTGCTGAGTAAAAGACTAGGTAGATGGCTGGGCCCATAGAGTTGTGGTGAATGGAGTTAAATCCAGTTGGCAGCCAGTCACAACTGGTGTTCCCCAGGGCTCAGTACTGGGGCCAGATCTCTTTAATATCTTTATCAACGATCTGGACGAGGGGATCGAGTGCACCCTCAGTAAGTTTGCAGACAACACCAAGTTGGGCAAGGTGCTGCAGAGGGATCTGGACAGGCTGGATCCATGGGCCAAGGCCAGCTGTATGAGGTTCAACAAGACCAAGTGCCGGGTCCTGCACTTGGGTCACAACAACCCCAGGAAGTGCTACAGGCTTGGGGAAGAGTGGCTGGAGAGCTGCCCAGTGGAAAAGGACCTGGGGATGTGGGTTGACAGCTGATTGAATATGAGCCAGCAGTGTGCCCAGGTGGCCAAGAAGGCCAACAGCATCCTGGCTTGTATCAGGAATAGTGTGGCCAGCAGCAGCAGGGAAGTGATCGTGACCCTGGGCCCAGCACTGGTGAGGCCGCACCTTGAATATTGTGTTCGGTTTTGTGCCGCTCACTGCAAGAAAGACATTAAGATGCTGGAGCACGTCCAGAGAAGGGCAACGAAGCTGGTGAAGGGTCTAGAGCACAAGTCTTATGAAGAACAGCTGAGGGAACTGGGGCTGTTTAGCCTGGAGAAAAGGAGGCTGAGGAGAGACCTTATTGCTCTCTACAACTACCTGAAAGGAGGTTGTAGCCAGGTGGGTGTTGGTCTCTTCTGCCAAGTAACAAGCGATAGAACAAGAGGAAATGGCCTCAAGTTGTGCCAGGGGAGGTTTAGATTGGGTATTAGAAAAAATTTCTTCCCCAAAATTGTTATCAGTCATTGGAACAGGCTTCCCAGGGAAGTGGTTGAGTCACCATCCCTGGAGGTATTTAAAAGATGTGTAGATGTGGCACTTAGGGATGTGGTTTGGTGGTGGACTTGGCAGTGCTAGGTTAAGAGTTGTATTTGATGACCTTAAGGGTCTTTTCTGACCTAAATGATTTTGTGAAAGCTGCTATGATATTTCTTCCAGTGAAATCTACTCTCTGCTTACTTACCTTGCTTGCTACCTGGAGCAGGGAGAGTACATTATTAAAAATTGGTAAATTAAATTTGGCTTCTGCCCTGCTAAAAATATTTTAGAGATGTTACCTTAGGAATTTACTTGCAGAATATTTTTGATTTTATTAGAAAGGACTCACCTGCTGGAGCTTAAACATTTTACAGAAATAGAGCAATTAAAAATGTTCCATCTGCTCAAGGAAGTAATATCTGGCTGATGTAAGAAAGACACAAATACTTTGCCTCATTAGATAAGTCAATAGCACAGTGACTGCTGGTAAGACGTTGGAAAACAGCAGTACAAAGGTCTGAACTACAAGACTACTTAGCTCTGTAAGTGAGTGCATGGTGCTTTTCAGGGAATAGTTAGATACTATGCAAACATTTGAAAAGACTCCATTTTATACTGGGACCAGAAAAATGGTGAAATCTCAAAAAAATTTCACGGGATGAAAAAATACCTTTCCTACCAAGTTGCTGCTGTGTCGTTAGCTTCAACATGGCAAATCTGGTGCTAGAAATATGGCGTAGTTTATCTTCATGTAAACAAAACCTTAGAGGAATAATGATGTTCTAGGTTATAAAATTATGGGAGAGATTTATAAGAGAGGAAAAGGGTATTCATACCCACCTACTTCAAGGTTACTTCTCAGTGTTAAAGGAAAAAATCCCAACTGTTTGCAAGGGTCATGGGAGGGAAGACACTAGCCAGCCTGTTGTCCCTCGGAGAGAGTGTCTAAAATGAAGACTCAAATGCTAGTTGACGACCTGATTTATTTATCCTTTACCCCTTCCTTCCCACAAATGGGTGACATGGTCACATAACATGTGCTGCAAGTTATGTGAGGAAAGACCTACCATGCTATTCACCAAATGGCAACTACATTCACCTCTGCTTACTCAACAGCAAAAGAAAATTATTCTCCTCTGTTTAGGATCAGTCCTTTTTTTCAGAGCATTACTTCTAGCTTCAAAGGTCAGTTGGAATGTTCTCAATACGTTTAGCCAAAAGGCAATTAAGTTTTCACCTTAACAATATGTGTCAGCATACTTGTGCATGTTAATATATAATATTTGCATTCCTTAAATGACTGAGAATTTTTAGGGAGGAAAAAAGGTCTTTTGCTTTATGTTGCTGGTTTTTACTTCATGTTTTTGATATTTCCAGAAAAAAAAAAGATATTTTTAAAAAAACTATTATTTTTTAATTTTCATTTTCCACAGACACATTAATGTTTTTGTAGCAGAGAGACATGTCTCACCTGCTCTGGTTTGTCACGTATGTAGAATATAAAGGATCTGCTTTTGTCTCAGGCATTTGAATAGCACTTCAATACAGACAGAGAATATCCCTGCCTATATGAAACAGGGTAGCTTAGATTAATGAGTTTTGTTCATTTTACTAGTCTAAACCAGTGCATGCTTCTCCCATCATCTGCAAAGATGGTGATGTGCAAACAAGAAGACTGGGATTCAGACTCTGCACCAACTAAGCTGACCACTTCACCCCTTTGTGGGAAGGAAGGGGTGAAGGATAAATAAATCAAGTCCTCATCTAGCATTTGAGTCTTCATTTTAGACAGTCTCTCTGACGGAGAACAGACTTGCTCATGTCTTCCCTCCCATGGCCCTGGTATATAGTTGGGATTTTTTCTTTTAAGTTTTGAAATAAGTGACAGAAGCAAATGGCTCGGGATGGCACCTGCAGGTGGTTATACCAGTTAGCTTAGAAGTGAAAGGAACTAGCTCTTCTCTTAACTGATTTGGAGATGGAACTGGGAAGAGATACTTGGAAGGAAATGGCTTAAAAATTTGGGTTCAGTTTTTGACGACTTCTCTAAATTAAGCCTGTTCGAACTCAGGAAAAAAAAAAAAAAAAGCTAAAAGGGAGTTGTAAAGTTTCTGAACAATGTTTTTGACAAGGAGGTGGTTGGTCAAAAGTGGAGCCAGTTACAACATTACAGTGAGTACAAAGTAGAACACGAAGTCCATATTCACTCCAGAACTGCATGCTCAACTTAGGTGTGAATGCAGCCATTGGGAACTGGAAGGCTTTTCTTCTTGTTACTTGATAGCTGTTTTGCTTTAGCTCCACTTCATCTATTACTAAACGTGAGAGTGCCAGAGGTGCAGAGAGTTGCAAGGGAATGACCAGGGAGACTGCTGGCACGCAGCCCTGGAACAGTGTCATTGGAGGTAACAGATTCACTCCAGATTCAGGCATCTTCCCAGTGCACCCAAGCTTAAATCATTGCCATCTTAGGTGCTATATCTAATCAATGGAGCTTGATGGGCATCTCCTGGTAGCAGGATGCTTATTTGAATCTGGGGATTAAGAGTTTATTTCAGTGACAATCTCTGGAGCCAGAATGACCACACAGATTCCTCAGGTGGCTGGGACAAATCCAGGCATCGGTCCTTTTCAACCAGAATTGCTAAGCTATAACAGCAGCCCTCTGGTCTGTACTGTAACAATATGGTGGCTTTCTGTAAAAGTTTGAGCTCTCAGCTACATTTTATTGTTTCTTTATGAATGATTTATTACTATATATTACATGATTGTGTACCTAGGATGGTCCAGAAAGTTATTTAGTTTCTTATGAAGCAGATGGAGTACATTACATTGAACAAAAGCTGGCACTAGCATTTGTTTTGTTCAATCCTGGAGCCAATTTACATGTTAAACTAGAGGGTTCTGAAGGCAGAGGACACAAACGCAGAGAACACAGGCATACAGGCCACCTTCAGTCCACGTTCAGGCACCCATGTTATCACCTATCCTGCCCATTTATTTAATCAAATCATTCTCTTCCACCCATTCTCCTTTCTCATGCCCTCTTATTGTATCAGACATTATTTATTTTTGCTCTAAACCACTTACACTATTTAGGAGAAATGAAGGATTATTTGGAGGATGGATATGAGAAACTGAGGCTCAATTGCCTGCACTACCACAGGTTCTTTGCATGATTTTGTTCAAGCTAGTTAAACTATCTGCGTCTTAATCCCCCATCTGTTAAATTGAGAATATAGTTGTTTTCAGCTTCACAGCAATGGTATGAGGCTTTTGAGATTATGAAGTTCTCTGATACAGTTGGACTTGTAACTTGGGCTGGATGAACAAAGGCATATAGGAATTTAGCTGGAAGTTTAGATGGGATTTAGAAGCCTAAATCAAAAAGTGTGATTGATAAAACAATGCATGCAATAGTGTAGGCCTGTAGAGATCTTTCTTTTGGCCAGGAATTACTCAAGCACATGTATTTCTACCACTGGTATACTCAGTATTACCAATGTCTTGACTGAGGTGAGTAACTTAGCATTTAGCTCCTACTTAAACCCATTTGGAATTCAAAGATTAGGCCAGGAACCCTAAAAACAAAAACCTACAACAAAATTACAACAATGAATGCAAGGCACAGCACAGCCATCCAAAAATTATGCTGCTGGATCCAGGTTTTGTATCCTACCTCAGGGTTAGCTCATGCACAGAGGATGCAGGCAATCTAGATGTAGTGTTCTTCTCAGATTGTTGGGGCTCAAACATACATCTTCATGCCATGAATGTTCTAACTACCAAGCTATAGCAGATATTGAAGTGCACTTTGCCTTTTTACGGAAGTTGTATCATCACACATTAAATAACCCAAAGGATCCTTGGACCAAATAGAAAATACAAACAAGGAAAACTTGGCTTGGTAACACACTGATGGGTGCTTGTTCCTCTGAAGGGTAGTGTTGGCTTTATAAATATTTTCCACTTAGACCTAAAGATACATCGTATTCTTTGGAATTGGAATTCACAGCTCTGCTATCAGAGATACAGTCAAAGTCAGGGTGGTTCCTGCAAGATCTCTCTGTTCTGCAGAGCCTGGTTTTTTCAACTGTAACAATATGAACAGAGGGGCCCTATATCTTCACCCAGCTTCTCATTTATTCCCATGTAAGGAAAAAAGATTTGAAATTTTCAGATCAGGTCTCTCTCCTCCCAAGTGGGTTCTTTGCTAAGCAGGTTTCTATCAGCTATACTTAACCATACTCAAAGAACAAGGCAGTTGTGGGCAGGCTTTTACAAAAGTGCTTGTAACAAAAGCTATTAAGGGAAGAGGCAGTATTTTAGAAAAATCTCTCTCTTCAGTACTTTTTACTCACTGCAGTTTTCTGTGGTCTTTTCTTAGGTGCCTGTCCTTCCAGGCTTAGTTCATATCTAAGTTCATATCTAAGTCCCTTTGCTCAATTAGGCCTTACTTTTAAGAACTTGAATTATTTCACTTACCTATAGTAAAACCTGGCTGTAAGCACTTGAAACATTTATTGTACCAGCATTACATAAACTTTGTTTATTTGTGTTAGTGTTCCATGAGTTCATTAATCCTTGAGTCCTTCTCATAATAGCATTGTCCCTGCTAAAAAAACATACTTCAGCTTTCAAATCTTATCTATTAATGTTCCTGTTAGCCCAAGTGTGGCAAGCAATTCCACTTAATCATTCTTTCCCTCATGCTTTATAATTGGTCTCAGCCTATTATTGCTCAGAACTAGCTCTAAGGACACAGGAGCTCTTCTCTCAGCTTTTTAACAAAGTTAAAAAGAAGTCCACCTATATCAGAGACATAATGAAGGCAATGAACATAAAATGAACCTAATATCCTCAAGAACAGATATGTGCTTCTGAGCACCCAGTGAAGGAGACCTCTGCCTAGATGCCCTAATGTTAGGCAAATAAAATGTCCCCACAGAGGTTTTCAAAGTCATTTCTGTCTTTCCCTTTCTTATCAACTACTTTGAATAGGCAAAGAAAAGCACCCTACCTATAGCTGGAGGAAATGTGGAAATGGCTTAAGTGCAAGTGTCTATTGCCATTTTATCTCCTCAGGGATATCAAAGACGTCACTAGGGAGTTGGCTATTATGACCTGATACCTACAGAAAACTCTTCTATAATGGCAGCTGGATGGCCATACCAACTCAGGTGGCGATAGACCATGCATGGTACAAACAAATCGAGCTCTTGGTAAGTTTCTGCAGTGAGAGATGGCATGGAACTCTGTGCTTTTCTGACTCCTTTTGGGGAAAGAGAGAAAACTCCACTCTTTCAGAAAAAGGAATGTGTCCACAAATACTAGACCAGCTCAGATCTCGTGGGGCAATTTCAAAGACTTGCATTGGTAAATGGCTGGTCAGTGGTGGTTTGAGCACCAGCAGAACAGTCAGGCTAGGCAGACAGAAAACAGAGCAAGGAAAATAACTGGTATTGTTCCCCTTTGCTTTGTCCTGACTGTGAGAAAGGACAAAGTGGCAGGCTGAATTTCATCCTTGTTGTTTGGTCCTTGTTACTCCTCGAGGAGCATAGGGCTGCAACAACACTATGCCACCGAACCCGGTGGGATAGTGTTGTTGCAATTTCTGTAACAGATTTTGTTTTTTACGTGATTGGGTTGTTAGCCCAAAACAAAACCCCCAACCTGGAGGGCCAGGGTGCAACATTTTAGTCTGGCCCAACAAGGCACGCAAGCCACCACACCACAACAAGGTAAGTTGCACCAACTAGTGGTGGAATTTCATCCTAGTCAACTAGTATTTCTCTAAAGCATTTTGCTCCCTAGGTCCCTTTCTGTACCACCTACTTCTGTTGATCTAAGAAATTGGCTTCAAATTTACTAGGAACTAATTTCTACCTTTAGATTAAAGTAAGCTTAGCATGAAATTCTTCTGAAACATCAGGATTTTTCTAAAGTAGGTGTCTATATGCTCAAAATTAAGGGTCACACTGAAAGTTTATTCAGTTGTTTTTAAACTGAGTGTTAATAGCAGCCTGATGTCTAAAATACAGAGCTAACACAAGTGTCTAACACTATAAAATTCACTCAGCTTATATTGCTGTCCAGTCTAGCTCATCTTTGTTGGCGAGTACTTGTTACATTTCACTCATTCTTCAAGCCATATTGGTACTTTCCTTCCAGCAAATGTCAATGGATTCCTTCACTATGTCTATAAATGTTTAAAAATCTTTCCAATAAAATCAGAACCATCCCCAAGTCAGTCTAGTTTTCCCTGGCTTTCCTGGAGAGGTGGAGAGGTGAAAGCACAGCAGGATGCTAGCATTCAGCAAGATCAGGTTGAAAAGCATATTTCAGAAACTAGGAATACAGGAGGAGTAGGGAGTTGAAAACTTTAATTCACAGAAAAGAAAATGGGAAAAGAAGAGCCTTAATAATTACTTATTTAGTAATGGAATAAAAAAAAAAAGACAAAGTGTGAACTCTTAGAAACTGAGGAAACAATATGATACAATGTGATAACAAATGCATGTAAAGGAGAAAAAAGAAAGTGGTGAAATGGCACTGCGCAGCTTAGTAAGCAACGGTCTTAATATACGAGATGCTCAACAGGCACATAGCAAAAAGTTGTTTTCACTGGGAACTCAGAGGTGGTCAGTAAGATCACTTCATAGATGCTTATGGAGAACTCCTAACATAGCAAGGGTGCTGCAGGGAAAGGAACAGTTTGTATAATGCAGTACAATAGCACCATACTTCTTATGACACTGGGTAAAATGGACTTACACCACTGAAGAAACTCTTCAAATGTTTCTTTTGAAACCTGTTGCTAGTAAACCTTCAAGTGTAATGGTATCCTTTTACCTTCTTCATGACTTTGACTTTCATGTTGTCATAACCTGCACTTTCACAAATATGCCATGCAATCTGGGGCACATTAGAAGGAAGGTGAGTACCAACATGATGTCAGTGGTACAGCTAAGAACAACAAAAAGCCATTTAGCACACCAAGCCTCTAAACTGCATTCGCAGCTTTGGGTGGACTTCAGCCAGCCTGAATTTGGTTCACATTCATGCCAGATTTATTTTACTATGGTTTGGATACAAAAATTGAGTGAAAGTAGGGCATTTCCAAGACTCAAACTCAAAGCTTAAAGTGAAACTTGGAGCGTGTGAACCTTGCAGCTTGAAACCAAAGAAAATGTTTGCGTGAACCCTTGCTAAGCAAGCCTGCTGTGTTTCAGAGAAGCTCTAATAAAAACCACACTGCCATGAATCACTGAATATTCCGTACTTTGACTTGGTAAATTTATGTAAGTTCCATGACAGTCCTTTTAAAGAGTTCATTTTTCACTGAGCTCTGAGCCAAATCATGAAGTCGTTGAAGAGTTTTGCTAAATCCTTACCCAGCCTAATCCTACTGAAGTTAGAGGGAGATTTGACTGAGTAGGGAGAAAACAAAAACTGAGTCAGGGTTTGGACTTTAGTACAGTAGCTTGAATTTATACAGTTTATTTTTAAGAGCTTGAATAAATCTATCTCCACTAATGTGTATTAAACACAAACAAGTTAAAGAAAACTGTGTTCAAAAACTAATGAAAGACCAAATTCAGACTCTTTTCCCAACCTGCTCTCAGTCATGTTTGTATACATCATGAGAAGGTCTTTAATGATATAGGTAATGCTATTTTTTTCTCACAAAGCTTCTTCATTCAGTGTCAGGACTCCTCTGGGCACAGATAAGTACTGTGTAATTAATGAAGGTATTTTCTACTGGGTTCTCTGCAATTTTTTAGGCATTGAAAGATGTGTAGTGAATGGGATATGTTTTCGCATATCGTGCTTGTTAAAGCAACTGTGCATTTTCTTCCAGAGTTAAATTTTCCCCTATCTCTGCTCTCAGTTCCAGTGATGCCAGGAAAAATAATTTTTGCCACCTTCTAACAGTTGATCAATAACTGTGTTCCTCTTTTTTCTAAATTGAAACACGGGGAAATTCTGAGAATTGGGCTGCAAACTGAACCTCCTAGCAGCTCTGTTTTCAACTCATTGCAACACCCATACCAAAGCTGACAGCATGAGCCTGCCCTGGTTCTGCCTTGACTCCATGAAAAGATAAACTCTGGGTGTGCATCAACTCTGCCTCCAAATTCAACTCAGACGAGACCAGGCCCAGGATGAACAACACATTGCAGACCGCACTTCTCTAACCAGATCACTGCTTTCCCCCCCACCCCATTTTTGTGCCCAGCAAACCTCAGATTTCTCCTGTAGTAAACTCTTTTCAATCTCAAGCTCAGCTCACGGTTTTCCTGGTCTGCAA
This sequence comes from Aramus guarauna, assembly GCA_013400195.1. Lineage (NCBI taxonomy): Eukaryota > Metazoa > Chordata > Aves > Gruiformes > Aramidae > Aramus > Aramus guarauna. The sequence goes on from VXBL01001819.1 coordinate 92,263, forward strand.
CAGCCTCTCTGCCTTCTCACACCTTCCTTCAATCTTAGACTTCTCTCTACCACCTGCCTGGCTTTCAGCTCCATTTCCATTTCCTTCATCACATTTCAGTCTGTGTTCTGTGTCAATTCCAGTCACAGTTCCCAGAGCTGGGTCTGTTTAGCCTGGAGAAGACTGAGAGGAAATCTGATCAATACTTATAAATATCTAAAGGGCGGATGTCAAGAGGAAGGGGCCAGACTTTTCGGTGATGCCCAGTGACAGGAGAAGGGGCAATGGGCACAAACTGGAAGACAGGAAGTTCCATCTCAATATGAGGAAAAACTTCTTCACTTTGAGGGTGATCAAGCACAGGAATGGGCTGCCCAGAGAGGTTGTGGAGTCTCCTTCTCTGGAGATATTCAAAACCTGCCTGGATGTGATCCTGTGCAACCTGCTCTAGGTGATCCTGCTTTAGCAGGGGGCTTGGACTAGATGATCTCCAGAGGTCCTTTCCAACCCCTGCTGTTCTGTGATTCTGTGATCCCAGTTTCCCCAGTCTAATTTTTTTCATATCCTACCACCACCACTTTGTTTGTCTTTTATCTTCTCATGATTCAAAATCACACATCTGAAGGCTCTCTCTTCCCCTCTGCTGATTGCCTTTGATGAGCTCAACATGGCTTTCATAGTTTTGGGGGATTGAAGGTTGGAGGGGGGGAAGTAGAACCCAGTGGGGAAGCACCTTTCATTGAAATATTTCAATGTCTTTCTAATTGGTTGTCTGTAGGGTTGCCTCCTGTCAATACAAGCTGAGATGTTCAAGCATGATTGATAAGTGTACATTCTCTGGAGATGCTAGAAGCTAAAACTAAAGATACTGCTACTGAGAATTGTGAACTGATTCTGTTGTCATTGTTGCTGCTCTTGTTATTTTTTTTCCAAGAGTTCATCACTTGGGAAACTGTGGGTTGATGCTCCAGAGGTCAGTAAGCACTGCACAGACACACAGATGCACGTGAGCTTCTACTCGTTCTGACTTCCCATGTACAGAGCACAAGGAGGCTAATGCTACTTAAACAAAACAATGAGCAGAAGTTAGTAACATAAAAAACTCCACAGTTTTTGTGTTTTTTTCCCCCAACTCACAGTCTGAAAGACCTGAATGATTTGATTGGCAGTTACCAAAAAATCAGCCTGAGGCAGGCAAAGTCATGGAAAATTTCAGGCTAAATAGTTAATATACTGACAAAGTTATAAGCAGCTGAAAACTGTATTGTATAATGGCACATATCAGACGACCTGAATAATATGGAGTGCTACCAGCCAGACCTATAATTAGAATTGGGCAGGAATCAGTTTTCCCATAGCCTCCAACATTTTTTCAGTTGTGCATTGGCACAAACCCAACAGCTTTTGAGGTTTTCATGGAAAAAGAGAGAACAAAACCATTCCTATTTACTTGGTGATCAGAGAATTCACCTACACCCTCCATTTCCTGGGATGATCCCTAACTATAGGTCTTCACATGAATTTCTTTCTTTTTTTTTTTTTTTTTTTAATAGCTGCTTCACTTTGTATATTTATTACCCATTGATCCAGAGAAAGCCTCTAAAGCTCAATACACAATGATAATCTGATGTCTCATTGTCACGAAGCTTGATGCTTAAATGCTTTTATGGTTCCAGACCTTAATCTCTAGTCAGGCAGTCAGGAGACTCTCCTGGATTGTTAAAAGTCCGGTGAGAGTTAGGCTGATCATGAACTAAATGAATTCCCAGGCTTCCCTTCTCACTCAGGAGTGGGGATTACTTTTTTGTGGTCTTTAACCAGAAATTTTATCCCTGACATGAGGAATCTTTTCTACGCAGTTTTGGCCAAATCTGAAAGTTCAGCTTCTGACAGATCAGTGCAGTTCCAAAAAAATTTGTGAAACAATTTCTAGAAACCATTGGAAATGAAAAAACAGTGTTCTGGAATCTGTGAGTTTAGTGCCAGGGACATTACAGTGTGAAAACTGTCATGACTGCTTTGGCACCGCACACTATTACCACCTCAGTAGAGGTCATTCTGCAACTTCTTGTTGTATCTGAGTGAGCTTTACGAGGTTTAAGTTAATAAGTAACAGCAAAGCTGTCCCTATGAAATAAAACCAAAGCCCATCAGTGTTCTGTATTTGGTTTGGGTCTAACAGCTGGATGCCTGAATTCCCGGTGAAGAAGAAGCTGTGAAGATAGCACTTCTACTAGTGACTCCAAGGCTTCTACCGCTCCCCATAGTTTAGTGTATTTCTGGTTTGCCCTAAAATTTTCAGGTAAATAAACACTACAGCACTATTGTCCAACATATATTAATTATTTCTTTTTCCTCTATAGTCTCACAATAAAACACAATAAACCCAAATACATTACTATTAATAGTCTAACAGGGGAAAACGCGCACAGAAATTAGAAGATCAGCATTGCACAGAAATTGTGAGAAGAAAAACAATGAGCACGTTAGTGGTCCAATATGTAATAAAACCTCCTTCCCAGAGGAAACTAAGTAAAGAATCACATTATTAGCTGGACAAGCTTAGTAATATCATGAGTCTCTTCAGAAGCAATGATGGTCATTTTGTTTTTGTCTGGTTGTTTAAATACGGTGCAGTATGTTATATGATTTCTGTAACACTGAGGCCTCTGACAGCTTGAGTTTAGAGAGTGCATTGCTGACATCTGGTGGAAATATAGTTTAAAAACTGTAAACTTTAACAAATGTTTATATTGTCACAGACAAATTCCCTTTATTTGAGGGTATTTAGCAGACTCCAGAAGATTAGAACTGTAGAAAAGTGGAAGATGACAATACATAATTTATGAAATCTAGAAAATGTGAGGGATTTCTGCTGTTTGTTAGTGTGTGATTCTGGGCATGCATTTTGATTGTTCTTTTTCACTAAACTCTTTCAAAGGTCTTGGGTCTATCCCAAGACAAAGTACGTATGCAATCTCAGACAACTTGAATATTTCTATGGCTGCATCTAAAATGTTTATAGACAGCTTTACAAAGATCTGCAATAAGAACATAAACAAACAATTATAAGAAAAATATTCCTTTAAATGGACTTGTATGAATGAATAATATATCCTGAAAATAGTCATGGAAAAAAGAAACAAAACCGTACCTATTTATGTTCTAGTTTAATGCTAATTTACTTTGGAGAAGGGTGACAAGTTTCTTATTTCATAAGTTTTTAGTGATTGTTGTCCCATCATCATGCAAATAACAGTTAATAATACATTATGCTCTTTCCCAATCCCAAAATTCAAAAAGAATAGACACATTTCTCGAACTTTCATGTTTCTGCTCATAAACTAAAACCCCAAGAACTAAAAAATTTTCTCCTCCAAAAATGGAGAAAGAAGGATTTTTTATTTGTTTTTCAGAATCTTTTCATCCTTGATGGAAAATCGTTGTTGAAAATAATTATTTTATATTTTCAAATTACAGATTGAGAATTTTCAGATTTCTGTGACAAGACAGTTCTAAAAGTATTAAAATTCTGAATAGTTCTGAATCTCAAAGAAGAAAGATTTTATGCACAGCTATTTGCTGTTAAAATCCCTATGTTACATATTCTGTCTCAAAAGTAAGGCATATAAAGAGTTTGTTCCCCCCTCCTAAAATTTCATCTGTTTGGTAAGGAATTGTAATTTCTTAATCCAGCATCTGTGTATAACTGTACATCCCACACCAAGGAAGCTAGCATCACTACCCTGACTGTTTATAGCAGTATTTAATATGAACTGGTTGTTTGCCAGACTCATGAGGTAGTTGGAATTGTGCTGGAATTACAGAAGTTGTGAAATATTTAAAAAATTGGATTTTGACTGTTATTTAATAGCAAAAGAAAACAGCACAATCGGCACGGGAACGCAAAAGTTTTCAGCAGTGAGACTGCTGTGTTTCGCAATGCTGGTAATGACAGATGTTACCAGGGAGCCTCGCGCACAGCAGGGCAGGATGCTGATGGAGAACAAAACCAGAGCCTGGTGCCAGGAATGAGACAGCAGCAGGTGGACAAATCTTCCATATACGACAGTCCCTGGCAGCCTCGGGCCCAGCTATGAGTGCTGGGGAATCGTTCTTCCTCAGCAGAAGGGTAGTCTGCTACGTGTCATTATTTTTCAGATTGAATGAAAGCACGGAAGAACGGGTGAGCTGAATTTCACATTGCAAAAATCAAACTGAAATGAATTTCTCTCTGGTGTAGCCCTTCTGGAGCCAATTGAGTTTTGCTAGGAGAGGATCTGGCTGAATGACTTTGGAGGGAAGGTTAAACATTTTTCTTTTATTATCCTACCCTGTACCATTACAGGGTCCTTTTGCTTGGCTAGTATAAAACCAATTCTAATGCTAAAATAATTAGAAGGCTAGTATATTTGCTGTTTCAATATGAATAGTTCATGACATATGTCTCTGTGGAAACCTTTTGTACATGTTAGATATCGTCCATCAGCCATATTTTTCTCTAATTCTCTATGCTATTTTTAATATAATTTTAACCTTTTTATGTACACTCAGTTTGTGCCTCTGCCAAAATGGTATATTACAGGTTACACAGTTAGCAATACCTAGAGCTAAGGATGCCAAGAATCTTCTACAGTGTAATACTATTTCCAGTTGCTTATAGCTTTTCTGAACTTTAACAGTATGGGCATAAAATATCTCACGTTTCTCTCAAACTAGATCTTAATTTTGACTAGCTTAGTAAAAATGGTTGGGGTTTTTGTTGGTCTGTTGTTTTTTTGATTTTGGTTTTTGGGGGGTTTTTTGGGGGTTTTTTTGTGTGTGTTTTTTTGTTTGTTTGTTTTTTTTTTTTGTAAGACTAGAGTTAGATAAAAGAGGTTTGTCAGCTGTCAATATGTTCCCCAAATAATTTCTCTCTTAGAAACTGCACTGCTGTGATGATTTACCTTTCATTCTTCCATCCACTCAAAGCTTATAGACCACTATCAGGGCTTGAACCCTGAGCCACTTTTTATTCCCAGGTCTCAGTGTAGGTCTAAGTCATGCGTGTTCTTGCTCTAGAAGTTCTCCAAGAGATCTTTCCTTTGCCACCCACAAGCGAAAAGTCTTGCCCTGCTCCCAACATCTCGCACCTCAGTTAAAAAACTAATTCCTTTTTTGGGCTGTGACAATCTTGCTGCTCAGAAGGTTTCTGCAAACAGGCGTTGATTGTTGCTTCTATTCCTTTCTTTACATCCTCCTGTTCACTGCTTTTCTCAGTTACGTCAATTTTTGTTTTGAAGGTCCTTGTTGGCCTGTCTTTCCATTCACTCCCTAGCTTTTCAGGCAGACCATTGAGTCATTTCATTATGCCTGTGCCTATTGTGATATTGTTAAGCAAACCACTTTGGATGATTTTCTACATGTTGCTTTGTGCTCCCCAGGTTTGCTCCCATGAAATCCTTCCTTTATCTTTCTGCAAGTCTGTTCTACACTTTCTTTCCCATGGCACAACCTCACGAGCACAAAGCAAACATCTTCTGTCCTGGACAAAGCCTGTGCTGCATTTGCACAGGGGCTGCTGCAAATGATGCAATAAAATACTCTTCCATCTCATCTTGCTCCCAGTTTTTTGATCTATGCATGGAGGATGAAATACTGAGCAATCTTGTGTGTGTGTATGTAAGGCTTTTACATGCAGCAAAAGTTGTTCTTGTTGATCTGAAATTTCAGAAAACAGTTCATTAGCTGAGTCAAAGTTATTGACTAGTCTGGACAGAATGAAAAACTCTAAAAAAGTTTTAAACTGTTAGTTCACTGGTTTCCTAAAGCAATTCAAATGTCTTTTATGAAAGGAATTGTAGAGAGTGGACTCGCACACTGACGATGAGAGGATCGTAGCATCTCAGCTATGACAACCTAGATTCAAATATATTCCACGCTAGATTAGGACCACTTTGTAAAATTTTCCTCACACACTTTTCTTGTTCCACATATATGCCCCAAACCCTAGGCAACAGAATCATCCCATTTCTGACTTCATTCAGAGTTAATTCCATCCAAAATAGGGTAACTTCAGGATCAAAGTCTGAGACAAAGAGATGCTTCTCCTCAAGTAAATGTAGTATATGAGTGAGGGAAAACAAACCATTACACCTAGTTAAGGGAAAGAGGGCACTACACTTTCAGTGAGTAAGGCTTTCAGAAAACCCTCAGAGATCACAAAGCTTAATGTAAAATTATGATAATCCACAAAACGCAGAGAATCTCACATCTCCGATAGAATGACTTCACATTTTCTAAAGAAATAAAGTCCAGTACTGAAAGGGCTGCCTCTACCAAATATGCCTGAAGTAAAGCAAAATCTGACCTGTTGACAGAAAGGAGTAGCTTATGTTGATCTGTGGGAAAGAAAAAGAACTCTTGTTAGAATTGTGCCTTTACAGGGAAGAAGGGATTAGGAAAAAGTCTGAAAAATCTGATGAAACCCAGCTCCATTCCAAATTCCATTCAGACATGGCGACCTTAAAGATCATAGAAGTATCTCCAGAAAATACTTTTGCATTAATAGGTGAACATCCAAAAGACTTACCTTGTTGGGGTTTTTTAGTCATTAAAGCAAATATCCATGGTGTCACCTGAGGGTTCTTAAGCCTTCTTTTCTTTTACAATTTTATTACAAATTACACAAATGAATTGAGTGTTACTGTAAGAATATTCAGCATAAAATACGTACAGAAAGGGACCTCACTCAAATCTCCATTGACATTAAAAAAAAAAATTAACTGCACACCGTTACAGCTCTATGAGAAACAAACAAGCAGCTAACATTTCCAGGGAAAGCATGCTTAAGAGAAATGTCTTTTGCCATATGACATTTTTTTCCACATGACCTGATAAGAAGAAATGGAAAAAGAAATATATGTGCATGCATATATCTCTATATACACACACACACACAAAATAAAATGGTTTACGTATAGACCACAAATAAAGGGAAAACTCTACTGACAATGCTCCATGTGAATATAAAGACCAAAAAAAATTGCAAGAATTAAACCATTGCATGATAAACTTGCAGGTCTTGCTAGATGGAATTAAATCGTATTAATATAATATTTTAAAAGTCAGTGTGCCCATTCAATTCAGCACAGTTAATAAATAGGAACTAGATAGCGTAATACAAAAGATATATGTAGTCTTTAGGTAGAAGTGAAAAGGCTAAGTTTGTTTGTACAGCTCCTTTTAATTTAAAAAGCTCTATGTTGTGCCAATCATCAAATCAGTGATATCACAGCAGTAACCATTAAAAAGCTTGTAACTGAGAAACATCAAACGAGATTATCTAAAGCCAAGCAACTTTGCAGACAAAAATCTTACTCTTGTTGCAGTGACAAGTTAAATAACACTCAGATCAGAGACAAATAGAAAACATAAGATTTCCAGGCTGTTGGAAAAAATGAGGTCCTAACTATGACAATGAGCGGTATTAGGAAACATTATAGGTGGCATTGTTAGAACAGATGGGGAAACAGGAGGAAGCAGATGATTGATACATCAAGGTTATCAGAAATGAAGAGGAGGATTTGATATAATGAATGACGTAGAGAGAAAAGCTAACCTGCAGAGCAACACAAATTATTAAATGGGAGAAACAAGAGTTGAAAGATATGAGACCAGTCAAGCAAGATTTGGAGACAGATTAGAAGAAATAACATAGAAGAAAAAGAACTCAAGAGGGAGAAGGGAAAAACAAGTTTCATTAAATATGAACAAAAATCAAACTCATTTCAACAGAAGTAGGAAACTCTTAGAGCAAGGCCAGCTGTGGTGCCATTTCCAGAAGCAACATGTACCGTTCCTGCTGAGAATACCAGCCAGGAAAGACACAAGTCCTAGAAAAACAGAAATCTTTTAGAATTCATCTGCTGCCTGATGAGAATTTAATGCTTATGTGTTGTATGACCTCAGAGGACGCATTATATAACCTTTCTCCTCCTTGCTGATCATGTTCATTTTCTGGTGGCTTTCAAAGTGGAGCTTACAGTTTACGTGAGCTCTTTGAGAAAGAATCTGAGTCTTGGACAGCAGTTTCTCCTGTTAATAAAATGTCTGAAGATGTACCTGAGAGACTGCTAAGGGATGTTTGCCTGCAGAGACTACCTGAAAAGCAACTCCTTTGTATTTGAAAAGCAGCTACTCTTATGATCTGTAACAATTATTCAGTGCAATGAAAGGGTTATTTAACGTTTAGTGTCTCAGAAGATAAACATTTTAAAGCATTTTAAATCATCAGTCTTTCTTAGAGTTCCCTGTTCCATTCTGTTTCTTTCAAAAACATTTCAGAAGTTGGATGTCTGATGTGTGATGCCTCTAGGGGTCCCATGTTATCTGTGGTTTGAGACCTGCACTGGTTGTGAACTTTTAAGTATCTTACAAATATCTTCAGTTAATTTTGGCTTTTCACCCACCTGAATGCATTCTAACAAGGAAATAGACTTTTTAAAGGCTGTCTCATTATTGCCATTCATCAAGTAGCAACTCCTTTTCAGGGTATAGAGAAAATAAAAAAGAAAAATAAATAAAGAAAAAAAGAGATAGATGGTACTTCTCAGAAGCTCAGGTCTTGAATAGTCTGAATATGTTGATTTTCTCTGTGTCTTTCAAGTTTCACAATCCTCAAAGAAAAGCAAATGGGGGAATGTGTAGGTTCAGTGTTACATCTACAGGATGGGGTAACTGACTGGTATATTTGTTTTAAAGATCTTTCAGGTAATTCGCTGAGCATTTAGAAGTTGTATAGATTCTTCATCAAAAGAAGTATTTAAATTGACATTTCTTTCAGTACTGTAGGTCAACTACACTTACTAGGATAGAAACAGGAATTAATTTGAGCAAATACTGCAGTGTAAGTCCTGCAGAAGGTCATAAAAGTTGTCACTTCTAGTACCCACACCTAGTCCTGGAGCTTAAACATTTTCTAACTGCACAACACAGTCACAGAGAAGTTGCACAGCAGTTTAAGAGAAGATGCAAAGCAACCACAGAAAAGACTGACCTACAGTATTTCCACCCAAAAAACAGTCATGTTGACTAAAAACTTCTGTGACTACTTTTACTTTTTAATTTTCCAGAGTTTACTGTCTATACAAGCCATTTCTCTTTTCAGATCACCATTTCATGTACCACTGTGTGACCTATTGCAAACATCACATTACCATGGCATCTAGTATCTCATGAGAATGATTTATAAGTTACTGCAAGGTTCTGATTCCATACAGAAATTTGTAGTCAAGGATCACATGTGAAATGTGAATGTGAAACTCCACAAACATGAGAGTGCTTAATTCTTCGGAACCTGGAACACGTTATTAGTTGAAAACTAGTGTCCATGTCCTCTTTCTGAAAAAGGCATCTCTGTTAATTCAGAAGTCTCAGTTGATATAAATTAATTCTCACTTTGATCTGACCTGCACTGGTAGAGATAATATTGCTACTGGAAGGAAATATGAGATAATGCAAACTACATAAAAATAATTCTTCTTAATATTAGGTCTAATCAATGTTTACAAAACCATTTCAGTTATTCTTTCTATAAAAGAATTTCAGGGCATGTCAGTCCTTTTTCTCTCACAGAAGTGATAACATTTTAGGAAAGGGTTGTTTCTTTCTAATTAATTGCTTTATATTTCCCTTAACTAAATGATGTATACTCTACCCAATATATTAAAGATGCCTATGCCTGATATCACAACAGCCCAAAGGACTAATACAAGGAAAACAGACTTTCTTAACTCCTGTATCAATCTTATGTTTTGGTAGAGATTTTAAACATTTTGAATCTCAGACCTTTGGTTTTTTTCCATTTTCAAAGAATATTAACAAAAAAGAGTATAAGGAAAACTCTCAGAATTATAAATCATGAAGGAAATATCTGGCAAGCTTTGTCTTTTTATTTTGTTAAGATTCTGTTTCAGGAAGTGATCTTTATTTCTGTGAAGTTAATATGTTATTCACAAATGAAAGTTTATAGAAATGTGTCTACTTTTTAGGGAAAACTTTTGAGCTTATCCACTGTTCATAACCTGTCCATCTTTCAGAATTTGCTATTTATTGTTCATGGCTTCTCAGAGACTCTCAGGCGTGTTTTGACTCATAGTGTGATGCAGTATGTCGAAATGTTCTTGCATTCAAAGAAAACCAAATCTCAAATAACTGAACAAGCTGAAATTTAAACAGATTGAGGTGCTCTGAAAAATGCAGCTATACCATTAAGAAGACAAAGCATTATTGCAATGTTTTCCACTGAGTTTTACTCTGGAGCTTTAGATTTTTAAAAAAAGGAAGGCAAAAATCCTTTTGTCAGAGTTCCACTTGATTCTAAAGTAGATGACCATTTTGCCTAAACTGACTTGAGAAGTTTCCATTTTGCATTGCAGTATAATGTCAGATTACTTGGAGCTAAATTTCCTGGGTAAGAACTTGAAACTGAGTGATTTTTTTCAATAGTGTAAAATACTTACTGTGTTTTTGTTACAAACCATCTCCAGCAAGTCTGAAGGAACTGAAATTCATATCCAAGAAGCCAACAATTCAGTTTTTGGAGTATCAAAATGCCCTTTAGCTCTTGAAGCACATCTCATGCTAAGTCCTGGAGTGGGACTTAGGCACTTGAGCCTTTCTATTTTCCAATAAACTTCTGCTAAACCCACTGGTAACGTGGTTGTCTCCTTCCCCATACAATGCCTGTCCAACATCAAAGTGAGCAGCCTAGACCCTAGTGATGAGGTAGGCCTTGCCATAACACGTCAGAAAGCCTACTGTTCTTCTTAGAGCAATGGCAATTTGGATCTCTTCGAATTCCCTGTCTCCTTGACCAGTGAAAAGACTGGCGTACTTGAAGAACAAGTGTCGCAACTCAAGTTTGTGCTGTCTTTCTCACAGGCAAACAAGCAAGCTGAAATCCTCTTCCCGCTTCTCACTTCACCATCTCTGAGTGCTGAGCAGACCAGACAAATTAGACTACCTGGTAAATTAAACACTTCTCAGGTATGGACGTGGGCTCAGTGTACTCTTAAATTGTTAAAATGGTGCCCAACATGGTTCTGGCCCGAGGTCATCAGCAGGGTAGCAGAAGTTCTCAGTTTAGCAGTTTGTATAGGCGCAGAAGTACCCAACAGAGAGTTTGGATGTGGCCACCATATTCAGAAGGCAAAGAGAGCCTGGCAAGCATGGACATGGTCCGACTGTGCCTGCTGGGTCTGGGAGACAAAGAGCAGATCACAACAGTCTCTACAAGCATAGCTATAACTATAAATATCAGTGCCCAGATAAGTAATCAATAATGCCTAGATCAAAAGCACATTAAAAAAAAAAAAAATAATAAGGGCCCAATATCCTCAATTTGGTAGCCTGCCTCTTAACCAGCTTCCCACTGATTCAGTTCAAGATGCAGCAAACTTAAATTTGATGTTGACAAGTATCAAAAACTTCAGAGATGAGCTGATCTTTTTCATGGAAAATGACACTGGACTTGAGCTACCACAAGAAAATTATTTTAAATTAAACAGAAATTTAAATCATAAACATTAACATTCCTAATTTCCAAATCTTGATAAACAACGGAAACTAGACAGTTAACTCAGCTGGACCTGAATTTGATACTTGAATGCAGAAGAAGCCTTAAAGTCAAGGGTGCAAAACTTATCATGAATCTCTGTCTCAGAGAGAAAAAAAAAAAAGAAAAAGGAAACTTGCAGGAAGTGATTCCAGATCTGACCAGATGAATAGTAACAAAGAAAAAAAAAGGATATTAGAAATAAGCAGAGTGCCTACACTGATTAGGGGAAAAATGACTGATCATCAAAGAAAACTGCCTTAGAGGCCAAAAAATGTGGAGATAAAGTGAGAATAACAAAGAGTCAAGCTGAGTTAGACCTTGCAAAGGATATTAAAAAACATAGCAGAAGATTCTTCAGCCATGTGAATAAAAGGAACGAGGGTGGAAAAAATAAGTAGGGTCAGAATGTAGTGAGGATAGAGTAAAAATTAAGAATAAATCAAATATAGGCTGAAAACTGAATTATGCGTTAGCTCAGATTTCAAGGAAATAGGCTAAGATTTTGAACATGGGGAAAAAAGCAAGGATGGGGAAAAAAGGTATAGAAATGGAAACCAGTGCAGTCAAGGTAGAAACACAATTTGAGATGTCTAATGTACTCCAGGAGGGAAAAAGTGGAAAATAAGTATAATCTCAAGAGGGAATTGGCAAACAAAATTTCAAGTGCAGCTGCAGGTATTTTTAGTAAACGCATAAAGTCTGGTTGGTGCCTAATGTTTGGAGACACATCACACACAGAGTAAAGAAGCTGAAGTGAGAAAGCTGTCTGAGCAGCTACAAGCCACTTAGATTTTCATTCAATAATCTGATGTCTTAAAAAAAATTTTTGAATAAAATAATTAAAGACATGGAGGTCAATTACCGAAAGAGTTTACCAAAGGCAGGTCATGATAAACTAACCATTTTTTTTTTATTATTTTTATTTTTTTTTTTAATAAATGAATTTCCAGAAAAATGAAACAAGGCAAATACAAACTTTCTGGACTTTTACTGTGGCCAATGAGAGACTGTCAGCAAAGCCAAAGAAGTTGGGAATCAGTAGAGGAACTGCAAAGCTCCTTAGGATTTGGCCAGAGAGGGCACTAGAGCGTCTGTCACTAGAGGAATTCTAGGTTTGGAGAAAATGGCTTTGTTGCTTAATGATCATTTTGGAGACAGAGCATTAATCTTCCCATTAATGGCTTTGATATGAGATCAGCTCTGAAGCCTGTCAGAGGCACAGAACTAGAAGATGGTGAATATGGAGGAACTTTGTGATATTGAGAATGGTAGGATTTGGCTGGGATTCAACAAGATAAAAATTACATTGTGGGGGGAGCGCGGGAAGGACATGGTAGTATGAAGACCTTATCAGTTGGAAATTGCTGAGGTGATGAAGAATTTCACCATATGAATTCTTTGCAAGATTACTGCTAAAATTATGCAGAGGTGTGTAAGGATTAGTGGCATTTTACAAAGCATACTGAGATGGTAGGTGTAATATCACATACAATTCTGGCAACTCATACTAAGAAAAGATAGATGCAGAAGAGGACTACTGGTATGATCAGAGAAGAACAGGTTTATTTAATTTGTCATGAGAGCTAGTTTAGGCTGGAAAATCAAAATTGAGAAGTAATATGATTACATTCTATAAATACATCAGAGAGATAAATACCACAGAAAAAGAACAGTGATTTAAACCAAAGGATGATGCTGGCACAACAACAGAAAGGTATAAATTGGTCCCTGAATAAATTCAATCTGGAAATCAGAAGATTCTTATCTGTTACAGCAGTTAGATCCTGGAACAGCTTTGCAACTGCAGCAGTGGGAGCAGAAAACCAAAAGCTCTTGAACTGGAGTTCGGAGCTTTATATGAGGTGCATTGGCACTTTATTTGCATATAAGATTACCAGTGAGGTGGCCTGCTCAGCAGATCATTTCTGCATGATGTTTATCATCCTGTGGTATATGTGTATATTTATATACCCCTGTATGCATGTGTCTATGTATATATATATATGCACTTTCACGCATACACATCTTCACAAAATTCCAAGGCAATTCTTCTATTTACTATGTTGCATCAAAACTCAGGAAGATTATATGAATCACGAAGCTGCTTATTTGGATTGCCACAAGGCAATTTCTGCTTGTGAAAAGCTTGAAAGATTTATGTGCTTGAAATCCCTAGGGAGCGGTTACAAGCTGTGAATGCAGGAAATACTTTTGAGCTCTTGTTAGTCCCTAAATGACAAAAAAGGAAATGGTGATGGAAGATTCTGGTTTAATTCAAAATTGCATGATGCCTCTAGGCAATTAGAAAGCTCCATGTTACTTCTTTGAAACAAACTAGACCCAAAGCTTTTGAATTTTACGTATTATCTATTAAAACCAGCTATTGACACTATAGGAATCATGAAAATCAAAATAGGAGGAAGAAAAGGGAAAATAAAAAAGAATCAAAGCTTATTTCTCCTTTTCTTAAGCTAAAATTAATTCTGTACTCAACTGGATGCAGTTGCAGCATTGATAGAGGAAAATCAGGCCAGCAGTGCTCTTGCTGTTTGATCCTAATACTGCCATGCATAAAGCAGAAATCGTAAGGGTTGTGTGACTCTGTTAAATTCACTCCCAAAGTTATTCCCTGCCAATGAATATTCCCCCAGCCATACCACAGAACTCTCTTACCCTCCGAAACAGTGTGGTGGCATCTAAAGTGACTCTTCAGAGGGCTCCCTGGCCCACCCTAACTCCCACATCTCCCCAGGAATTGTTTGGGAGAGTGCTCATTGACCTGGGTCAAAACCATGCCAAGGACTCTGCTAACAATTTAAAAATATATATGACTGACTGACTTCCAGTACCCCAGGAATGCTCTCTGGAGCTGTTTAATTTATGAGTGCAGAGATAATCAAGGGGTACTGTTGCCCCTTGTTCCCTTGATCCCCTAGTAAATCTGCCCCAGCAACAAAGACAACGTGCAGGCCAAATCAGAAATGCAGTATTAAATAATTTTCTCAACTATTACTTAGAAAGGTAAAATTTCGCTACAGTCCGGCAATAAGAAATTCATCTGGATCCAGCATGCCAAGGAAATGCATCATATCTGAAACTTCAAGAGGCCTCTCTACAGATGTCTGACCAAAAGGGGTCAAATTCATTCAAAGCCTATAGCTCATGGATTAGGGCCTTTGACTGATGAGAATATCCACAGCACATGTTAGAGCTAAGGATCCGTGCATGCCTTCTGTGGCTCATGGTAGGATTTTGGATGGCTCTAACTACATGAGTATTTGGTTTGCATGTGTACATGTGGGCACCCAAGCAGAAAACTAATGAAATGGGGTTGACAAGCCTTTTTCATTATTGGTGAAAGAAGGCAAAGAACCGCAGCTAACAAACCTCTTCCTGGCTTTGGACAAGCCCCCCATGGTATTGGTGACAGTGGATGGCTGTGACCATAGCAGTAGTGGTGATGGCAAGGAGAGTCACAGGGTGCTCACCTGTAAGTCTTCACCCTGCTGTGGGTGCTCTCTGCCTGTGCGTACCCTTCCTGTGCAGTGGGTACAAGGCCAGCTGGGAGAAACAATAGTATTGTTTGTCATTTGCACAGTGCTCAGTCTGACTTGTTTAGGTGCCACCAGAGCTGCTGCCTTTTATTGTGAGCACTGTATCAGTTGTTTCAGCTTACTGTCTCAGGGAGAGTACACATTATTGTATTTTTCTCCGTATGAAGAACAGGTCAAAGGCTTTAGTGAAAGCTAAGTACAGTCTTAAGGACACAAGGCAAAGATCCATCTATGATGAGACAGTTTTTCCTTTGTCATGTCCCACATTTTTTCCTCTTTTCCTGAAAGCAATAATTTGGTGTTAATTTTTACTATGGCTTCTAGACTCCTCCTTCATCTCTGCCAATGCTTTTGTGTTCCCTTCATGAGACACACTGCCATGTCCTCGCAAAGATACACATTTTCTCCCCAAGCTTTCTCCCTCTACCTGGTAGAAGTTGTACATGCTGGAGCTTTGTAGACTCAGTAGATGTTTTGGTGTTTATGTGAGTGCTGGGGAGGTTAAGAGGTTCTCTGCGCTAAGTGCTGACATTGTTGCATTTCGCACTTAAAAATAAGCAGCTAAGTCACATATCTTTTGAATTATTTACTGGAAATAATAGCAGAAAAATCAGTGAGTAATGAACAGAGGCATGCATTTCAAGTGCTTTCACCCATTGCATCTTTGTCCAAGATCAAGGACAACTGGAAAAAACATTTAAACCTGAACATTTTAAACTGAATGAGGGTAGATTTAAAATAGATATTAAGAAGAAATTCTTCACTGTGAGAGTGATGAAGCCTGGGAATAGGTTGCCCAGAGAGATGGTAGGTGCCTTCTTCCTGGAAGCGTTCAAGGCCAGGTTGGATGGGGCTTTGAGCAACCTGGTCTAGTGGAGGGTGTCCCTGCCTATGTCAGAGAGGTTGGAATTAGATGATCTTTACAGTCCCTTCCAACCCAAACCATTCTATGATTTTGTTAAAATACCTGAGAAGTTGTCCTTCTCAGCATGGGTCCTAGATGGAGATACAGGAGAGTCAAGCACCTAGTCCTCTTGTCTGTGTCTCAAGATACTTGATTGCCTCTGGCTTTCTGATGGTTGGGGCAATGATTTCATATTTTATTTTATGAGATATATATATAATCACATATGAAATAAAGATAATGGAGCTTTTGTAAGGCAATTCAGTATCTATACATGCAAATGGCACAAAAAATTAAAGATGACTGCTTACATTGCCATTATAGGTCTTTTGTCAATAACTTCTGTCTGAGAGAGTTTCTGGGATTAACTGACGTGATTAGTTCCTTACACTGTTAGCACTTAAAGGAGCCATTTTCCATATCTTGAAGAAGAAGGAGAAATATCTGTTCATAAACAAAAAAGTAGATATCCTGTTCTGGTTCAAAATTCATTTCATGTTGAATAAAAATAACATTTACACACAAAAGAAAAAAAATATCTCTTTCTCCTTCCTGATAAAAATGATTACATCAGAGTCGTGTTACAATTGTTTGAGAATTTAGGGAAGCTAGTGATTATTTTTCTGTACTCTCTCCAACTAAAATGTTGTGTTCTTCACAAGTAGTCCTTTTCCCATTGGTGTGAATCCCAAGAGTGCGTTAAATAATACACTTCTAGTTGTAAAACAGATGGAAAAGTGTTTAAAAAGGTGCCAGGTTTATTTATGGAAGCATGAAATTGAATTTAATAGGAGAATTTTGCCAGTATGAAATGTGAACTCTCAAAACAGGAAGTGGATTTTATTGCTTATTTATTTTATTACCGGATCAGCTGCCCAGAACTGTAGAATCCTTCCTCTCAGGAATTATTTACTTTCCAACTCTGAACCAGAACATCTTGACCATCAGTTGTTACATCTTCTGGCTGCCAGATTCTCAACTATAAACATATGTGGTGCTCTCTATCTCCGATGATCTTCTGCAGATTTATATAGAGAATGTTTTAGTTTTAGATTTATTTCTTGATTTAAAATAATATGAACTAAACTGCCTAAGCCAAGGGAAAGATAATTTCCTTTAGCTCTTGATTACTCTTCAATTAATAAGATTGTTTCTTTAAAGGGCTTATGGCCTGTATTCATTATACATCAAAGATACAAGAGCTGGAAGTCACTGGGCAAATTATTTCTTTCTCTCAGCACCTCCAAAGGATACCTGGTAAAAGAACAGGTACTAGTCAGCTTCCAAAAGGTGAGCACCATTTGGGAAAATTGCACGGGGAAAGAGTCCCATGTTTTCTGGGGACAGGCTGAGCTACTATACTTAGATGGAGTAGAATAAGGCTGTTGACAGCTGGAGCCAGTCTGTAAGCCTGTACCTGGCTGTTGTCCCATTTTCCTGTACATCTGAACAGTAAGTAGATGTATTTGGTATGGTGAATATGCCTCCATTTTCTGTCAAGACAAAATTGTGATAACCTGGTGGAGAACACATTTTAAAAAAAAATAATCTATGGAAATAAATTTTTCAGGATATTAAGCTGAATTGATGAGTATGATTTTACACCTTCAAGGAACTGGATGCTGCAGATGCTCATTTTTACTATACGACAGCTGTATCTTGCAGACTTCATTAAGGGATGCTCTCAAAAAGTCCTTTCAGTATTGCTACATGTAAAAGCCTCTGAGAAGAATAAATATCTGCAGTGGTGCCTTCTACTTAGAGTAATTGACGCTTACCATCACAAAGTAAACCCGTGTTTAAGCAAAAGTTGGAGCTCAATTCCCTGAGGTCCTGGTCCAGTACTTTGTCCAGTGCCACAATGCTCTTAGGCAAAGCGTTAACAAAAACCTAGTGCGTGCGTGTGCAATGTGCACTTGTGTTCAGCTCAGTACTGGCTCTCACATAGGCTCACAAATTTCCATTTTATGCAATAGCACTAAATATTTTCAGCATGAAACTCATGCATGTACAGTTTTGCATGGGAACTTGAAAACAAGTGACAGTCTTGATCTTGCTGCTCTCAGTTTACCAATTATGGATAAAGACTGAAGGCAATGTGGAGCAACATCATGGTCATGATCCAAATCCCATATAGGAAAGACATGGTTACAATAGGCTTTGTAGCAGGCATTAAATCTCCTCAAAGTAAGCGCACAAGTCTCTCTTATGCCTCACCTTTATTGTAATGTTGTCTCTTAAGTATATTAAATGACTTATAACTGCATTGCATCTCGTCGTGACTCTCCCCAGGACAAAGGCATGTCTCCAAGACATTCAGAGTGCCTGGGATCCAAGTTTGCAGATATTTTGAGGGTTGATGACGTGGTTTGGAGTAAGAAATCCTTCAAAATAATACTTTCTACTGAAATATGTGTCTTCATAAACAATTGAACCTAAACATTTATTAAAAGGAAAAACAAAATAAAGTTGACCATGGAAAAGAAAGCTCACCATTTTAAGTTCCTGCTATTAATGATATAGTAAAACTCATGGGTTTTGTGAGACCTTATATTAAGCATGTGTGCCATTCATCACCTTCATTAATATGTCACAAGCACAACTTCTGACATGTATCAGAATCAATTAAGCTTATTTTTGTACTTTTTATTTCTTGGAGACAGATTGTTTGAGTTCAGAAGGGCATACAGTATCTAGCAGATCTGGTAATTCATTCAAATATGGGAGTAAGGCTCTTCTTTTAGTTCTGGCCAAAATTCCTACAAAGTTTTGTACAATGGGTTTGAAAGCTCTTATGCGTTTAAAGAAAATCCTTTCAACTCACTCTGGAGTCCTGTTTTATGTTTCATATTGCTTTGAACTTATTACCTCTTCACAATGTCTTAGAACATTAGTTTGGGAGCATTTAAAGCTAATGATTAAATGTATAGTGAAAAAACACTTTGATGTTGCCAGAAGCAATTAATTTTCCCTATTTATACACAAGAGGTTATAAAAAACTGTGTTATGACAAACGAAATGATTCAGTGAATTCAAAGTAAGTTAACTGAATTTTAAAGGATTGTTACTACTTGGTGGAAAAAAGGTATCCATCAAGCCTTATCTTAAGTCAGAAAGTTGTGATTAACTTATAGAGTTTTGAATGCTTTTAAAACAAGAAAAGAAATTATGAATTTGTCAGCTATGTAAAACCAGCCTATAACAGGTTCATTGAGAATGACACTTTCATTGAAAATAGCTTACTGGGTGTAGATAAATGAAGTTTATGAGCTTACAGAAGTCACTGAGAAAGACCACATTTACACAGAAGTAGCCTGACTATCGTATGTTCTCTGCACTAATGACTGTTGAACTTTGTTAACAAATGCAAATGTGTACTGTATGTTTTAACTCCTACATTTTTATAGGCAGAGCATCTCACACTTCATTGAATCCATGTGCTGGAGACAACAAACATGATTGGAATATAAATCACCCAGAGCCAGGGACTGGAAGTCAGGTTCTGCAACTTGTAAGGCTCCTTCTATCTATGAGTGGACATACCATCATTTTACTTCACGAGGAGCCATGCAACAGAGCAGGGACATCACACATGCACACATGTGTGCACGCGCATGCACACACACATGTGCATACATATACCCATGCATTCTAAGACTGTGGACATGCTTAAACAGGAAGGAATCATACACTTTCAGACATCAAAAAAAAATGTGAAAAAGGAAAAAAAAGCAAGAGAATGAAATAACCAAGGAATTAAGAACTAAAAGGCAGTTTAGTTTTATGCAATGTAATTAATTTCTCAATTTCCACTGAATTATAGAAAGTTTGAATTTCAGGCTAAGTCTTTATCTTATTTGTCCATTTGAGAAGTATGTTTGTTACATTAAGAGATGCACAAATTCTAAACATGATCCTTAGTAAATCAGTAAAATTTCTAAACTGGTAGCAGTGGGAGAACTAGCTGCCAGGAAGGAAAAAAACTGCTATGCTTTTCCCCAGGAGTCAGCCTCAAACTTTTCTGATGGTTCGTAAAGGCAATAATTTGGCTTTCCTCCTCATCTCCCTTCCCCCTGCCCCTTTATCGCCTGTTAGTCTCTTCAGAATAAAGCAATGAACTTCTGGCTTTTGCAATGGGTTAAAACGATTTGATGAACCGAGCTTAGATTGTCTAACACATGGATTGTTTGCAGACCTCCAGAGCATTCAGGGATATTATTTTTACTTTAGAAGTTACACAGTGCTAGCAAGAACTTTTTCTTTGAATGCTAGGATCCCAGTGAAGGAAAGTCCTGAAGGTTTTTAGAGTTCAGTTCAGTTGCATTTGAGACATGTTTGGGAATGCAGTATAGGGATGGCAGACATGTCATTCACACAGAAAATCCTTATCCTTCCCTAGCAGAAGCTAGAAGCCAGGGAGATGTCCCTGGTCACCTCAAATACAATTAGGCTCCTAGGTTTAGGTGAATGAGTTGTGCCTTAAATACACTGGCATTCAACAACTGAGTTACGATTCTCCTCGAGCTTCATAACAGCATACAGCATTTTTGGGAGGACGGGAAGAGTAATCTGCAGAAAACTGTCAAAAAGGAAACTTCATAAATATCCAGAGGGACTTCACAAAATATGAAAGTTACTTTTCACTTTTCATTCCATCCAGTGGAGTTTCTAGCTCTGAATTAGGCACCCATACTGTGTATAAAAGGGATAAAGTGCATGACTGGAAACAATCTGAACAATCATAATCTAATTAACTGATTCAAGAGACAACAATAAGTAGGCAATAAGAAATACTGGGAGAAAAATTTGGCCTCTGTCCATAAGTCTTATCTCTAAAAAACAAATAGGTGCTAAACTCTATTTTGGTTTATTAACTGGAAATACCGTCCCTAGATCATCTTGTAGATGTGAAAGAGCACCAACTTTGCTGTTAATGGACCAGTGCTTTAGGCTCTTGTCTGGAAGGTGTTGTCAGTTTTAACATCTTCTGTCTGTGTGATCATAAAAAGAATTTAAATTTTGTTCTTATTCGTAGAGAACTCTGTCACCACACTGTTAGATACGTTTGGTCTCTCTTCTAGAAACTGTTCTTTTTTTTTTTTNTTGACATACCTGCAGCACACTTCATTTATATCAAGGAAATTTCTTAGTTCCTGAATTTCTCCTGCACAGCACAATAGATAAATATTACAGAACTGTGTTGGACTGAAATCAAAGCACCTTTCTGCTTGGAGAGAACTGGCCATTTGGACAGGATTTTGTTTGAAATTAAGATACTTAGATTTAGAGATAGGATTAAGTTCACTTAATAAATTAGTATCCTTATATAGGTTATACAATGTATATGTATAAAACAAGTTTTAATCTTATTATAGGTATATATGTCTTTAATTTGAGGACTATACAGTATTGTGTCTATTCTCTAGCTGCTTCTCTGAAAGAATACAGGTGACGTATAGGCAACATGTCATAGCTGCTGGCACTATGCAGGTAGCCTGGATAAGTCAGGGTGTCTCAGATGGCTAGGTTTTTCAACCTGAAATCTGAATCCTGCCATAGGTGTGTGTCTACATCAGGTATCTACTTTTGGATGAGATTTTTTTCTCCAGATCCCACCCTCTGTATGGACTTAATCTCCACAGACTATAATGAGAATGTAGGTGCTCACAGAGTAATACTACATGCTATCTAAACTAAGCAGTAGACTGCCAGTAGAGCCTTTAACTAGAGCCTTAACATTAGTTTTCTCTTGACCATGGTGGGCAGGAAGCCAGAACATGCCAGACTATCCATCCCAGCAGTACCTGTGCTCAGTCATTGGCCGACAATACATATGCATGAAGAGGCTGACAACTTGTCATTTGAAAAGAGAAATCAACTGTTAAACAAGTTCTAAAATTAATTCTGACTCCTGCTATAAACTGTGGAATCCTTTCATGCCTTGAAGGAGGACAAGAAGGAGCTTCAATAGAAGATAAGTCTTTGAGGGGAAATGTCATGACTCCTTGTGCTCTGAGCACCGTAGCGGCAGCAGCCATTTCTGAGGAGAAAGTTAAGGCAGGAAATGGTGAAAAGGAGCAATTCCTTTTGTGAAAAGACTTGTTTAAAGGCAGGATAAGATGAACTACAGCATCTGTTGGGAAAGGAGGAAACTTTCTGCTGGCGATGTGGATGTGGTGATGGATCAGAGAGCGTTATGCTTGTGAATTAATATAATTAATTAGGTGCTGATGAAGTGGAGACAGGCATTTGCATTTCTCACCCAGGTCCTCATGCCTGGGCCTGTCTATCAGAAAGGCAGGACCAGATGCCAGCTCCATGGTAAGTACCTGTCGTGAGCTACACGCGGATTTGCTACGGGATGCCTTGAGCTACACATTTGGTGTTGGGGTATCTGCAATGCTTTGGCTCAAAGACCTCCTGGTGCACCATCTCCAGAAGAGCCACCTCTGCTGTGAGACCCAGAGATCTCAAGACACTCTGCAGTTCTGATCCCCTGATACTCCAGACTGCCTAATTACTAATGAGAAATTGTATTTGTCTTGGGGAAAGGGTGAAATCACTTGCTCTTGGTCACATAAGAAATGAACAGCAGAATTTGAAATGTAATCCTGCTTCCCAGATCCTCAGTACTAACATACAAGACTTTCCCATTTCTAAGGGTACTTTATGATGATATTTAGAGTTGCTTGTGGTTTCCTATCTATGTTGGAAAGAAACTAGACTCTGCTAATTATAATAAGTGATTTAGGGCAGTAATTGTTTCCAGTATTTGCCCAGTTCTAAAAATAACAATGTTAATGTGTACTAATTCTTTGTAGTTAAGGAGGCTTCAGCACTGTACGGTTGTTTTATCTGGAAGCTAAGCAAATGTGGATGTAACCCACTATCTGACAGAGACCAAGAGCCTGACTAGGCAGCTATGTTAAATTTAAAACCAGGCAGGGATGTTTGACTTTATATGGGTTTTAGATGCATCTGAATCTCTGGAGAGAAGGGCAAGAGGCCTGGAACTGAGAGCACTAAATCTTTAATTAAAGAACTCCTAACCATGCCTACTACATTTATAAATAACAAAACATTTATCAGAGCTTTTATCTTTTCTTGCAATCATCAGGCTGTACTAGATGTTGACAAAGTCAACGATTTATGCCTCAGATTTTTTTTTCATTACCAAATACCAAAGATGCTATTATCAGTGAAATCTTATGCAACTTAAATCTTGGTGCTTTCATTGCTCTGCCTAAGGAATATTGTGAGCCTTTCTCAGAAGTCATTTTGGATTATGTTGGCCCAACAGAAGAGATTAAGTCTGTATAGTGAAGTTGCAACCAAATGGATGTAGTTTTCCTTAAAAGGATTAGTGGTTTATAAAAAAAAAGAAAAAGAAAATAANACACAAGAAATGGACTCTTTTTGGGGTTCTTACCTAAAATGAGGGTGAGTCAGGCTCTAGTTTTACTTCACTGAATATTTGATTATTTATTCAAAATGGAACAGCTTCAAAAATATTTTCCTTAAAAATGTTCAAACAAATCATCTTGACATTTCCAATTTTTTTTTTGGCTGAAACAATTGGCCAAATCTGGTACAAATTTGCAGATAGTTTCCATCAACACAAAAGTGCATTTCTGAGCAAACAAAGAATTCTTCCATAAAAATTGCCTGGCTCTAATCAGGGCTGAGGCAATTTTGCACATGCCAACCAGCAGAAAATTAGGTATTGGATAAGCAAGAGTGGCGAGGATATGGGTTCTACCTAAATCCCCTTGTGGCCTTGGTCCAAAGTGATTAGCCCCAGGTCAAACAGAAAGCCTGTAGTGAATCAAGCAAATTAAATCCAACCCTCCTGAGCTACAGCGTAAAGTGCTAGTCCCAAGACCTCCCTTCTTGGGGGCTGGAAGGGAGGAGGTTATTAAATATAAACACGAAGTAACATCCTGCTCTGTGGAGGCCCAAGGCATGATGTTCCGGAGGTTCTGGAGGAGAGATAGGGGATTGTACGTGCCCCCCAGATAGACTTGTTTCAAGGGAACCCACCACAGCTGTCTCTGCCAACACCAGGAGCTGCCAGTGTCCCTTACCAGCAGGCTGTGGCTTGGGGGGGTCACTGAGGAGGTGTCCTGTTAAACTAAAGGGCAGTGAGCTGTAGCACAAAATACCACTTTAATGTAGACTTGGAATTGAAGAGACTTATTTCCTTTAAAACATTGTAGAACAGAGTAATCCTCAGATTTATTTTGATTAGCAATCTGGATACCTTCTTGGCAGTGTTTATTAGATCTTAATGTAGCTCAGTTGGAAAGCCAGATATTTTGCTTTCTCCCCCTTTGAATTACGGACCGTTATTGTCTCTGTTAATGAATCTGGATAATTTTAACTGTCAGATTCTAATGTAACTCTCTGAATAAATTGATTGAATTGAAGTTGAACTCACCTCTCTGTTCAAGCTAAGAATGAGCTTGAACAGAAGTCTCCAGAGTTTCCTAAAATTTCAGGGAGTTTATTAGTGGAAAACTGATTTTGAACCACTGAACCTAAAGTGACTGCATAGTTCTGGTTTCATACTGATGTCAAGTCAGAGGGAGCTTATACTCCCACCACAGCTCAGATGTGGCCCAAGGTGAATAAAATTACATCTGAATATTTCAGGGACAGTTACCACTGTTCCTGGAGCTGATCTTTTTCTTAATCCTCCTCCTCCTTTTGAAATATCTTTATTAAACAGATTTGAGCACCAATAACTGCAAACTATTTTTCACTTCTAAGCCATTAGAAATCTAGCATTAAATGAGTTAGTGCCTTAAAAAAAGAAAAAGTGGAAACATTTATGTTGCAGGTAGCCATTTCAATTGCTCTCAAAACAGAAATTAATGCAGGAGATCTTACTTCTCAATAACTGCACTTTTCTGAGAACTACTGTGCTTATGTCCATTCATTTATTAGATCTTCTCACTTGTAATTGGAGGAAACGCTCCCCACTCTCTGTAACGCTGCACATGAGTATATGTCTTGGTGATTTCTGGTCTTTCAGCTATAAATTCTGAGGTACCAACCCGTGAGAGGGGGAAGAAGAGTGGGAAGTTCAACATACAGATGATACTCCTAAAAAAATGTATTTGTTCATAATCTAAACACTATCTGTGCTAAAGTGATAACCACATCAAAGAGCACCCAGTGGGTAATTCTGGTAGTAACGTGATTTACCTGGAGCTGGGTTTTGGATTCCTGCAGACAGTCAGCAGCCAGATGTGCAGCACCGTGTATGGACCCCTGTGCAAAAACATACCAGGGCTTAATGAAGGTAGCAGAGGTGGAAACAGTTCATGACACTTGTGTTTGGCTAGGGTGTGTTCAGATGGCAGAATGAAGCTTCATAAACAACAGTCCTACAGCAGGCAAAACTAGTCTAATTGCAGTGGACCAGTATTAATTAGAAATTGATTAATCACAGCCAGTTGCAGATTTGTTTGTTCTTTCTCCACTCTCACTCTTAGAAAATGGCTGTTCTGCAGAATCTAAGGTCAGCTATTGTCATGAGCAACCAGATCAGCCCCTAGATGTCCTGACGCAAGAAATAATTTTGTGGATGCTGAAGATTTGAAGAACATCCTCATCTGGGAATAAGGCTTTTAAAAAAGGATTTAGTGAATTTTCTAATTGAAGGGAAACGTGGGTCCATCAAAATATTACATTAGGGAAGAATCTGAAGAGACGTCTTCCAGATGGGGTAGGAACTGGTATAAATCTTTTGGCAAACAGTTAACGAATAAGTCACAACTGCAGCTCCCACAACTAAAAGTTAATGAAGAAGGAGACAGAGCTCTCCAGCTCCTCAGGGCAGGTAGGAGAGGTCCAGATTTCAGAACTGCCAAGACAATTCACGCTGGGTCAGTCCTGCCTTACCTGAGTAAAACTTCTGGGATCAGAATGATCATGGTGTTGATCATCAAATTAAACTGAAGTTAGGTAAGGTCTGGTTGGGAATTGTTACCCTTACTTGGTTGTTTTCTGACCAGCAATGCTAAAATTATTTCAGAAAGTCAGAGGTTTTCTTAGGCATCAGAGAACTCCTTATTGCTAACAAACATCAGAACACAGCTTCACTGTGACAAGCATGGTGACAGGACTTTCAGGAACAGCTGAGGACAGCTTAGAAGAATCAGTCTTTATCTTGTCTTTTACACTTTACTTTTCAAATTAGCATATTCATTTTCTACCATTTTAAGTACATTAAGAAATTAAAATATAATTTTTATTGGCTACAGTGACAGATCATTTTTGTCACATTTACAGCAACATTTCATATGTTGGCATGGTTACCCTTTTGCTTCATTGCTAACCATAAACAGTTTTTGCAAACTATCCAAATAGCCTAACTGAACAAAAATATTCTTCCCCCTCCCTCC